>PQXH01000239.1:0-56072 GCA_004786125.1 Botrytis tulipae
CGTATTACTAATCACTACACGTGCTTAGCTCAGGTAACTTCTATTCCTTTTAACATTATATATATTTTTATAAATATTTTATTATAATATGGTAAGTATTATATAATCAGAATTCTTATATAGTTTTTATAAAGCTTTATTTCAGAAAATAATTAGATTTTAACTATTATTTCTTAATATAAACCTATATAAATCCTTATATATAAATTTATTCAAATTAGGGTATCTTTGTATAAAATATATTGCTATATAATCCGCTATGGATGATGTATATGTGTATGTATAGCTTTTAGGGATCTGGTTTTATTTTTTAATTAGATTTAATCTTAGGGATACAGGCTAATATAGGCTAAAAGAGCTTAGTATATTAATAAATATTTATATTTATATATATTAATATAAAAAGATATATATAGAATGATTACTTTATATCTTTTAATATAAATCTATAATCATAAGGAATTTGATATTTATTTAAGCAATCTAATTTCTTATCAATTATATTATTTATAAGATTGATATTTTTAAATTTGAGATTGAATAGATTCAAATTTACATTTATTTATTGAAATATAATAGTATTTTTTATATAATAAGAGAACTAAGTGTTTTATTGTATAGAATTCAATATAATAGTTTTTATATTATAATTATATAATATAATAATATTATATATTAAATTTTCAATATCTAATTAATTTAGTTCGACTTAAATTTCGTTTTCTTATATTTTTGAATAATATTTAATTACTATTTGAAATTTTATTTTAATAATAAAATTATTATTATTATAAATTTCCTTTTTGTTTTTGTATTAAATCGCTTTATATTCCCTATTATTCAAATTCTTTTTGAATCTTTTAACAATTCTTATAAATATATTTTTGTTTATAAAATCTATTTATAATATATGATTTATATTATATTATTTAATATATTTTCGAATATAGGGATTCAATATAATCTTAGTTGATTAACTTCTCTTTTTGCTAATCTAAATATTAAATCGATATTTTGATTTTTGATTTGAATTAGATTTATATTCGAATTTAGTTTTTTTTTAATAAAAGTATTCTGAATATATATAGGATTCTAGGCTTTTTTGATAATAAAATTAGAGTTGTTAAAAACAGTTTTTGAATCTAGATTATAATATATAATTAAACTATAATTAGAATTTAATATACCTAGTTGATCTAATTCGACTTGACTTTCGTTTTTCTAAGCTATTGAATAGTATTCAACTCTTATTATATATACAATATAATAATATATATTGTTTATATATTATTCTCTTCTCTTTTTATATTAAATTATATTATATTCCTTATTATTCAACATTTTTTTATATCTCTTTATTATTCAATTAGAAAAAATTTCAACTAATTCTATATATATTATAAAATCAATAATATATATTAGGTTTACAAACATATATATAGATTAACAATATATATATTATATATATATAGGGTTAACAAATCTATATATAAATCGACAATGTATATATTATATATATATAGGATTAGTAGATTTATATAATAGTTAATAAGGATTTATATATAAGCAATAACTAACTTTATACTTCTAATAAGATATAATATTCAAACTCCAATATACCCAGTGATATATAGTAAGAGGATTACTATACACCTAATAATATATAGTATTGATATTATTATATATATATATATATAAGCTTATAACTTGAATATATTTTTGGGGTTAATTTGTATTTATATTAATATATATAATACTTAAATAATATATATAGTATTTGAATTGAGTGAATATATATCAATCTCAATGGATTTTAGATACAATTTGTTGAATTCTTGAATTTCGAATACTTTTTCAACTGTTTTTAGATTTATCTTTTACTTTCCTTGCTTTTTCGAATTGAATATCAACATATGTAAGCTCATATTTAATTGTATTTATAAGATATCGGGCTTATAATCTGTTATAGATAAAAAACTAATATATTAATATTCAATATAAATAAAATATAAGAAGAAATCGACTAATATTAATCTATTTTGGAAAGCTAGTTCAGATTAACAACTAAAAAGTAATAAAAACACATGATATTTATAAATTTCAATATAATATTGATAATTCTTATTCTATATTTAAAGGGAAAAGACTTTATTTTATACTTTTTCCTACTAATCTAGCTTTTCCGCTTTTATTAATCTCTCATAGATCTCTTTCTAATCCAACTATTCCTTCGAAATAAAGCTCTTATTCATATTCTTTATTTTATAATCTGTTTTCGGATTTATGGCCGTTTTCATATATATTACCGTTTTCATATATTTGGTCGTTTTCGTATATATAACTGTTCGTTTTTCAAAAGCTTATAAGCGACGATCATGTGATTTGATCATGTGATTCGCTACTAATGGATCATATGAATATAGAAATATTATATATATATTCAAAAAGATATATTTATTATGTTATTTTTAATTAAAAACAATAGTATTAGATATAGTTTATATAAATGTAAAGTTCTGTCATTTAGACTAACAAATAGCCTTGTGATTTATTAATAATATATAAATAATATTCTATTTAATTATTTAAATAACTTTTGTATAGCCTATCTAAATAATATTCTTATTTACTCTAAAAACAAAAATGAGTATAAGGAATATATTAAATATATTTTTAAATAAATCTCAAGAAATGTAAATTTAATATTAAATGTATTAAATATTTAGATTTTATTATTTTAATAAAAAGTGTATAAGTTAATTTAGAAAAAATCGAAATGATTATTAGTTAGATTTATTCTATTATAATAAAAAATATTTAATTATTCTTAGATTTTAGTAATTTCTATTATCGATTTATTAAGGATTATAATATAATAACAAAACTTTTTAACGAATTTACAAAAACAAATATCAAATTTTATTTCAATGAAATCTGTAAGAATATTTTTGATATATTCAAAAATAAATTTATTTTTATCTCTTTTTTATAGTATTATAATTATACACTATTTTGTATATTTAAAACAAATGTATTTGATAGTGTAATTGCTAGTATACTTTTATAAAAATATGGTAATTAATGGTTTTTAATCTTATATTTCTTAAAAACAATAATTACAATCAAATTGAATTATAAGGTTTATGACAAAGAAATGTTCGTAATTATTCAATTATTAAATTATCAAAAGACCAAATTTATTGATTTATTATATTAAATCAAGATATACATTAATTATAAAGTATTCAAATATTTTATATCAATTAAATAATTAAATGTTTGATAAATGTGTTGGGTAGAATTACTAATCGATTATTACTTTATTATTATATATCATTTCGGAAAGAATAATCCATTTATAAATATGTTTATATGTTATACTAATAAATTAAACCAACAAAACAATATTAAACAAAAGAATTATTTATAGCAATTTATAAAAAATGATTAGATAGATATTAGGATTATATATAAATCCTTTTAAAAAAAATCAAATATTATTACTAATTTCAATTTAAGTATAATTTCCTTATTTTTTAATATAATCAATTATATTATTAAAATAAATAAATTCTATTCAAATTTAGAAATTCTACACAATCATATAATCAAATCACATAAGCATTTTATTCTTAAATCAGATTTATTATTTTATAATAATCATTTATATGTATTGAATATTAATAATCTATAAACTTATTTGATTTATAAAGTTACAATATTTTTAAACAAATAAACTATAATACTATATCTTTAAAGAAAGTTGACAGTTAGTTAAATCATATTGGTTTGGGATATATTATTTTTAACATCTTATTATCTCAAGAAATTAAGGAGGAAGTATTCAAAAAGCCAAAGAAAAGGGGTCGACAATAAATAGCCCTGTTAGAAAAGAGTTTGGGAATGTAATGATAGTAATGAAAATAGTAGTTAATCTTAATTTAAAAGGGTTTAAGTGCGTTTTGAATTTGGTGAGTTTATACGATAGTCAACTGTCGATGAGGTTCTTAATTGGATCTGATTAGGGTTATATAATGTTTAATTGGCTTAGCATTCCGCCGCCATTTCAAACGCCCCCCCTAAAATGTAGGTTCAAGCCCTAGCATTTTACAATTCCCTATTCAAAAAAGTTTAAGCCATCTAACCTAGGCAGATACGTTTATGATTACTCATTCGCAAGTCTCACCTCGAACTCAGATCAATCTAGGATCAATCTAGGATCATTACTATTCTATCTACCTAGTTCGAACTCATCTCTACCTGACTCGAGCTCATTGAACAATGAACATAGACAGATGTTACATATCGACAACGCAGAGCAAAATGATGTAATCGCCGCTTCAGCTTCCAAGGGATAAGTTGATGCCACCCGATGGTAATACTTAAATAGAAAGTTTCAATAAATAAAGTTCTGAGTGGATGCACAATTGCACAATGGTATTACATGAAAGAATCTCGAGGTTAACAGCCTGGGGGCGCTTTTCACTTTACGAAAGCTTTTCAAATAGCCATTAATAGGGGGATTTATACAGTCTTGATATAAAAGTTGGGCATTCTCAACTAGTAACAACTCCTGCGAAACAAGGGTAATTACTTCCCTTCGTTGCATAACAATTGCTCTCAATGTTTATTGGTTAGTATCTGTATACAGGTCAGCAGGTTTTCCGTCGATCCAATGATATGTTATTGTGATAGCTGATACGAGGTGACGTATAAAACGCTGTCATTCTACTTCATACTTATTCTTATCTAATCTCAATCCAATTTCATTCAGATACAATATGGCTATGAAATGATCAATCATTAGAATGTAGTCTTATAAATAGAATACTAGTTAAAGTATACTTTGGGTTTCTATCTTTGTAATTGATAGTGCGAGGACCAAGAGTTTATCGATCAATTCTTGATTTGGCCCAACCCTATCACTAAAAACCTAAGTACCGGCAAATAGTAGCTCCCACTTGACTGAGGTAGATGTTCCTTCATTGATCTCGCAACCGACATTTCATAGCTGCTTCCTTGTCAGTAAGATGTAGGTAGTTACGAACTACCTCACCAAGTTGGACAACAGACAAGCCACCATCCTTAGCACGACACGTAAACTGCTCATTTAACCAGCCAATAGCGTAAATCATGCACCTTACTTGTTTTTATACCAGGACAACTATTACAGGACGAGGCATGACTCAGGACAATCATCTTGACACCCGGACTACACTAAGGGTACGAGATTGAAGGTGCTGAATTGTAATAATGATGCATTTGTATTGTATTATATGATCGACAATATATTAGTAATCAGTGTGAATATTTCCAAGCTCGAAGCGCAATGCCATATGCTCTAGCCACATGGCTCTTGAATTGCATCATGTTGTCGAGAACCAGACCCTCAACTTTGCATAAGTCAACTACCCCACTTTCCGACTACCCCCTGTTCCCGACCACCTCAAAAAGCACACCGCTTTAAGTAAATATATTTTTTAAATCTTTAATAATCCAACAACGCTCTATCCAATTGATTTGAAATTTTAATATTATCATTATTATGTTATGAAGAAGAGATACACCGAAGATGATATCACTCAGGCTCTTAGGGCGATTGTGGATGGAGCTAGTATGCGAAGGGCTAGCTTGGATTATGGTGTTCCCCGCACTAACTACTTCTCATCTGCTGTTCCTGATTTCTGACTTCCATTATAACATAGTCAGCCTCATAACCATTCCTGACTACATATTAGGAACGAGTAGAAAGGTAATAAATAGGCTTATGGCTGTTTCATTGCTGAACTGAGAACTGGCGAAAATAAAAGACCCTCTCGAACTCTTTCTTATCTATAGTTATTCATTCTTGGTATAACAATATATTCACACATCTGCGATAGAGCACACTTTTGAAATACTTAGATTGAAATACTTAGATGGAGGTAATGGGCTATAGAAAAATGGGGAAATGGTATGAGTAGGCAATCTCTTACCATTTAGTAAAACTCAACGATGTTCGTAATATGTTTAGTACTGTATATTTCGAGCCATGTACGATGTGTTCCTAAGATCGGCACCCCACAAGGATCGGTCTCACGACCCATATAAACATGCTCCACTATCATGTTGCTGAGTGGCTTGGTTGGCCTTACCCTGAATGCCATGGGTGCCCACTGGAAAACCCTCCTACATTCAGTCCATCCAATATAAAGTTCAATAATTTTAGAATAAGTGAGCATACAAGGATAATACCCAAAATCAATGTTATAATTTGAGCCAATGATCAGATTATCATCTACTATCCAATTATCATCATCCGATAGGTATAAAACTTCCGTAAAGGAAAATTTGATTGTCACTAATTCAACGATCCGCCCAAAGAACTATATAGCTATAATTTGTTCAACCGGACAGCTTCCGGGACTGCCATATGCCACTAATAGTTTGAAGGTGTCTGATACCCCTGCCCTAGAAAAACGTAGAAGTTACGAGCTTCCTCGCCTTGACTACCCCAGATACGACGTAAATGAGCCTATACGCATAGACTCTTTGATGATCTAAGCACTTGAGCACGGGCTGTTTACTGGTCTGTTCAAAACACAAGAAACAGTTATCTTCACATGACTCTCTTTAGAGAGAGGAAGATAAATACTAAGGGGTGGTCCGAAAGTGGGGTACTGGACTTAGCTGTTTTCCTTCCACTTGGTAGTTCTGGCATATCTCTTAAGAGTTATTGAGGCTTTGATGCAGAACAGCTGAGAGAGGTTGGCTCACTTGTCCTTCTACCGTGAATGCTTCTGCTCCTTGCGCTTGTCGATAGTGTGGCTTATGTCAGCGAAGCCTGTTAATCAGCGCGTAAAACGACTAAGTGGCGTTTTTCCAACAAAGCCCTCGCAAGATGGAGTCAGATTCCAAGTCTGGTCCTACGAAACCAGGTATTAAGCTGGTTACGATCGATGTTAAGATGCAGATTCGTACTCTCCACGCGGTTTGTAAACAGAACCTTGCTATCCCTATCCTCAATAACTAACTATCTCCATCACAGAAAATTACTTTCCTTCAGAAAACAGGTGGAATGACAGAAGAAATCGAACGAATGATGACTGAACTCACAGCCCTTTGCAACAAAGACAACTCTCTTTCGACAACTCGCACGCCAGCGCCTGCGGCAACCACAGTTTTTCCAAAGCTCCTCTTAAAGCCCGAGACGATGCAGGCGGACTCTGAATATACTGGTCCGAACCTGACACATCTCTTAATGATGCCTGGAGACACCATCATAGTTTACGCATATATCAATGAGGTGATTGCCGCCGGTTTCAATACGAGAAAAATTTAGGAGGTCGATTTCCTATTAATACTACGCAGAGGGTTCGTCCACAACCTCATGAGAAGGTCGAAATATTCATTGCCACAGGTCCACATACTGCATATGATAATAGTCCATGTCCTTTGAGTTATAAGACTGGACAATACGTTAGAGTATGCAGTTGGGAAACGAGTATGTGTCACGCCTACGGCTTTAATCTTAGTACTCTTGATATGGGCATGTTCGATGTCAGGTATCAGTTCAAGAAAATTGAGTGGCCTAAAGAAATTTAAAGACTTCTATCGAACTAGACAGGGTTCTAAAAATTAATACAACCTTCTTCATTCAGCCAAAGAAGTTATGACTCCTTTAATACTGTCAGATCTTTCTGTGCTGCCCGGAATATGACCTCTATCGTCTCTTAGTATAGCCTCCAATTTGGCTTCTTCCACCTTCTCTTCCCTGGTAATACTGTACTTATACTATGAGTCGAGAAGAATAGCTCTCGAATCCTGTCCTCACAATTGCAGATAAGAAGCGTTCTTAAGAACAACTGCCGTTCCTTTTTACCCACCACACGAGACAAGCACCGATTCGAGCCGCAAAGGCTGCTCAATTAGATCAATGACGCGAGCATATATGCATGGGATTCATGAACGAGCTATATAGCGTAGGTCAACCAAGTAACACGTCAGTCATGCATCACGATTAATGTTACGAGTGATGGTCTGAGACTTGAGTTAGACTAGTGCAATTTTGTTGTAAAATTTTAACACTTAAAACGGAATTAAGATTCCACCAATAGCAATAACATTTTAGTTCGACAATAGCTTGAGACCACTGATTCCGAAAAGTTTCAACTGCTCCTCCACAAAGGTAATCGCTTTGCGATACATCTCAAGTCCGCCTTCACACTTCCCGCTCTCTAGATGTTGGGTCAATCCACCCAAAGTCGAGAAAGTCCTAGTTTTTGATAGGTCTAGTGCTTTGACCATTGGAATGAGTGACAATGGACAATGGAAGATCTTCGGAGCGTGAGCTGCTGAATTTACATGCGCTTGGTATGCTCTCACACTGCGGAATGGTTTTCGGTTGGGCCCACAGAGTTGACAATGCCGTTCTTGAGATATGGTCCTTATATGTGAACTGGCATCGCGATCTGTATCAAACGGAAACGCAATCGACGAGCCATGATCTTCGCCTACAAATGACCATTCACTGGCATTACCACTATATGTAGGAGTTAATATAGCCTCACCGATAATTGACCAGTCGCTATCGTCAGTAGTAGGTGTTAATGGTCCGCGGCCAACGGCGGACCACTCACTGAGGCTATCATCGCCATCAGCAACTAGAGGAAGCGGTATAAGTTGGTCTTTAGATGGAATTTCGGATGAAGACTCGACCAATTCCGAGAGGTGTGAAGTTTGACTTTGATTATTAGCTTCAACCGAATGCTTTGGGATTGGAGGAAGTAGTACTTAGCAGATATATGTTCAGAAGAGTGAATCGATTTGACGGCCTCAACCGATGTAATATAGCGATTAGGATCGTGGGCGGAAACGAGTAGGTGCATCTTGGCTCGAGTCATTCCCGAGCGACAGCAGCCGCTCTCAAGATGGTTCAGGAGGGCAGATGGCATCGCGAACATCTTGTTGCATTTCCCACCAGTTGGGCAAGGAATATCACGATGGCTTGACATATGCTTTCTTAATTGTTTCTTGTCTTGGAATGTCTCATCGCACTTGTTACAATTGTGTGGGTCATTGTGAGAGCTCTTCGACGTCAGAACTCCGACTTTACGAATATGCTTCTTCCCGGAGAGATGTCTTCGCAGGAACTTATGATCTCGAAGCACTTCATCGCAATCGCAGCAATGGTAACTCAAGGTTTCCTGGTTGGTATAATCTCGACCGCAATCACAGCAGTGGTATGGAGTCGTATGCGTGGTACTTCGTGTATGCGTGAGGTGCTTTTCAAGATTCGGGAAGTAAATATCACACTCGCGACAATAGCAATGTTTTGTAATTTGTTGATGGTTTTGCAGTTCAGCCAGACCAAGATATCTTTCTTTACATTGCTTGCACTTTGGATGCTTCTTCCGTTCATGCTTGAGGGCTAGCTCTTTCTTGGGGAACTGGAGGCTGCAACGGAGGCAACTAAATGATTTCACGGTCACCGTAGCAGGCATAATCGACGGCTTGATAATCTTCCCTGAGCGTAAAATCATTCTGCCGAGAAATGGCAGGATAAATCAATCGAGAATGTTGTAATGTATCAAAAGAGTTCCTTGAACATTTGTCTTCATAAGAACGATGAGATTGTAAATGAAATGAAAGCGATATCGACGTGCACGTTCCTAAGAGATCAATGCGTTACCCCGCACTTGAGCGAGCCACCAGCCCTTAGTAATCGATAAGATCGCGATTACATCGGAAGCACTTTCGTATATCTGCAAGGTTATGGTATTCGTGTATGAACCAATTAACTCACTTGCTTAAAGGCTATTACTAAGTTGAATGCAGGTCAACTTTGGCTATTGTGCCTAAGGCTCCAAAATCAGAAATTAACCCGCGTGGCGACTTTACATGAATTTGTGTGCCACAGCAGCTGCTACAAGGCTGATGACGATTGCTAGTATGGTAGTAAGGCCCTAAAGCTCGGGTAAGACCCTTTTAAAGTATCAGGGGTGATACAGTAAGGGGCTCGATGGTGGAGCTGTGGTGAAGGAACTCTAATGCGTGCTATAAACGGAGACTTCCACAAATCAGACGTTGTTATAAAGCCGCAAGCCTACATCCATGGAGTGGTGAAAGAAATATCATAATTGCAAATATTATTGCTTGCTAGGGACAAAAAGTCACCAAAACAAAAAGATCAGCAATTTCCCTTGATGACGACTCTGGCGGAACTTGGATCCTTATCAATTGGGGGGATACATGATGACCTTATCGGCACGATGACTTTTCTGTTGGCGAATGAGAAAACATAGACCTAAAAGTTTTAGTCACATATGTAGAAGATTCTATGACAGAATCGATACAATCAAAGCAAAGAAATATTACACAATTTGAAGATTCAATTACGATTACTGCTGTTCGATAAGAACATTATAAAATTACTGTAGAACAAAATGAAGCATAAGAGAAGGAACATAGTCACGTGGATAAAACAACAGGGTCCTCAGGAGACCCGGGAAGGTCTAGCTATACAGGGATATTTCCATTATATAGTTACAATCATAACACCATTGTTTTATTGGTTATAACACGGTCGGCCTCCTGCCTGAAGTCTAGTGTATACCACCACATCCTAATAAACACTTCCATATGATATAGTACTATAATATCTCATTACTTCCTCCATGTCATACCCAGTCTTTGCCAAAAGGCGAACCAACTCCTCGCCTCGACATTGCCAATTGCAGATTGCCACCCAGCGGCAAAAGAGCCTGCGGTGAGAAAGTATCAGAATATAATTTAGCAAGCGATCAATGTATACAACACACCTTCAAGGGGTCCATCTAAAGTAAATCCAAGCGCCTGAACCGCCCAAGGCGCAGCATACATGAGTAGACCAAGCACAAGGAGTGTAAGAGCAACAGATGTGAGAACAGGATGGTTGTGAATAAACTCTTCGACGGTATCCTCAGCTTTGTCGAATGACTCCTTAACGGCGCCAGTAAGATTAGCACTTTGCCCTTCCTTGATCAAAGATTCGAATCGTTTGAGCAGGATCCTGGCGAGTCCTTCGTACCAGAGACCGTTGGTATGTACCAGCCCGCTGTCATTGACGATGTTTTTAAGACGAGTCTCAAGGTCGTTGCCTAACTTCTCGGAAGTAAGCAATGCTGAGAGGAGGGCTTCGGCAGTCTGTATCTCTGCTGTATTGGTACTGAGTAGATGCCGTTGATTGTCAGATATGGCAAAAGATGTCGCATTTTCGTGATAGTTATTCGAACAGAAGAGGCAATCAACGATTACTTTAAACATATCCATTATTATACCCAGCCTCTTACAACGCAGATTTTTGAAGCAGTCTAGATGATATATATCGACGACGAATTGTTAAGGAGTTTGAATGGAAGTTAGTGCATGGAGGATAAAAGCTGACAGATGGAGAAGGAAAAAGAGAAGGCAAGGAAGCTGTTTACAGGAGGTGATCTCCTACCCCGCAATTCAAGCTCGGATCATTGAAGCTTGTTACGTCTCGCGTGACTAATATTATATAAAACCCGATACATACTGGTATATGATATTATATACTGAGAACTTGTAAGCAGGACATTAAACAATCAATTCCGGTGATTATGACTAAGCAATGAAATTACAACAGTATTGAGCTAAGTGCAGAGTTCTATATACTAAGGGAATATATTCTGTTTATGTGACTATTCGGAGTGATTTTCCTTGTGTTATGCTTGAGGCTGCAATACTACATATGAACTAGCTAGAGCAAGGCGTCTGTAGCTATTGCTACGGCTACTATATTAAGTAATATATCGATAGTAAATGGATCCGCTACCTGCTTGTGGATTCTTGTGTCCAAAAACATCCCCAATGAGCGGAGGCCATCGGTGTAAGATATATAAGTCCCTGTCCAACAATGAATACTATCGATGTCCAACTTCTGCAACTGTAGCGGCAAGTTCCGCTGATGAGTATATTCAATATCTGTGTGAAGATGTTACGCGTAATTCTGAAGGGAGTATATGAACAATTACAGAGTTCGTTATATTCACTGGTCCTGGCTCTTCGATATAGAATTCGACTTGGTTGCTCGCGGTACAAATTGCGTTAGATATAAGCATTATCAAACTGTACCGAAGCCGAGGATCATATACAAGACGAATTACGTCTTCATAACTCACATAGCCACCTTTAAGGAGCTTTCAAAATATGCACATATATCTATTTATGGGCAACAAGTTGCCAATCATGAACGCGGGGTGCAAGGTTTTTGAATAGCCTTTAGGTTTTCCGTATCTAACCGGTCATCGAAGCAGAAGACCACATCAAGGTGTGCTACTTGCGGCAATAAGCACAAATAAGAACTGTATATATTGCCTTATTCCTGCCGTTTTCATTACCCCCAATAATGGCTGCTGAAATCTCTTGCGATCAAGAAACGTAATCAGCGAGAATATGTTACGGTCATAGTGTGTAGGACTCGACCCGGCACGTGATAGTGGACCCCTCGGGTCCATTGCGTGCCGAAGGGAGCTCGCACACACGTATAAATTGTATAATTTTCATAGTTTAGAAAGGTTAATGAAAAGTCTTGGTGCTACATTATACTAGTTATTCATTACTATTATTCGCTCTAACAGAACACAGCTATTAAATTTGGAAATAATCGAACGCATATGAATATTGCCTTATATCTAAGGGCTATTGGTGTAAAGTAAATGAGAGTTGGTAAAAGGAAGGAATTTCAAGCTGAGAATTGCAGTTTAAGAAAATTCGATAACGGAACTTATGATGAACCTGTGAAGGACTGTCATAAAAGGATTCAATTCTACCTTAGAATCTAAAACTAAAGAAGGAAGAAAAGAACAAGAAGAGAACTGTAAGAGCTCGGGACTATATACACCAGTGAGTCACGTGCTGGGTGACTAAGAAGGGAACCTGGAAGGGAACCTGAAAGGGGCCGAATCGTCACAGAACCGGGTCATATGGGGAGCCGGGTCAGGTACCTTATACCAAAAATGTACTTGTAGTTGTGACGATTGCATCATTTAGAATACTAAGGTGAAGAGCTAGAAGAGCTCTTCGGGAAGAAGTGGTAATATACAGGATTGTGGATCATGTGAGCGCTAAGCGATCCACTAACATGATAGGATCGTCACAGTAGTGAGTTCTTATAACTCTATGAATATTAAAGATCATTCGCTCTCCGCCTACAGACGATCGACAGCAGACACCTGCTAGCGAGCCGCTTAAAGCCCACTATACGGAAAAGGGGGCGAAGAGCTGGCATAGCTAGAAAGCCTCTCACAAGAATCCAGTGGCTCGGCCTGATCATCTCAAAAACCCAATAGCTGAAACTACTTTGCCCATATATCTCGCCAGAATGTAGAATCGATCCTACAGAAGGGCAAACCAAGGAAGAAGCAATACAGGCCTTTAAGGAATAATGATCAAAGCTTTTGCCCAAGGACTACTCGATTTTCTCAGATAGATTTAAATAGATTATAGATTACAAACATTATATTGACTATAATTATACAATTTATTATAATAATACTCAAATAGCAATTGAATATAAATAGATCTATAATAACTTATATATATTTGATATAGAAGCAATAAGAGTATGGCATGGATTAAAGCATCTAATCAGTATATTTACAAACCTCTCAAACGGTTAAATCTGGATATATATCGATAGCATATCAATTATTTAGGGTATATAAGGAGATGTATTATTTATATTGTAATAGGCTTTCTACAAATGCCATAAGGCAATTAGATAACTCAATATTAGAGTAAAGTGATCCCCTGGATATATGGAGATCGAAGGCAATGAGGAGACGGACCGCCTAGCAAATGCAGATGCAATTGAACTCATGGATCAAGCGATCGACAAGTTATCTACGATTAGTGGTGTGTAAACAATCTTTTGTAAAAAGTGCCTGCGCGTAGAGACTGATTGGTGGAAAGAGGTAATTGCCTTCCTCTCGCCTAGCTATAAACAGTGGTTTCTCAACTACAGTACAAAGGAGCCGAAAGAACTAGCTCTACCCAGAGGAGTTCTCCATCAACTACTAGCTATGAAAACAGATCATGGCGATTACACTGCATATCACCAACACTTCAAGCATCAAAACAGCAAACAAGAATGCTTATACAGAATAAAAAAAGAACCATATCACTTCTTTAAATACATAATAGATAATCTAAAGCGTTTAAATTAGTCTCTCTCTCCAATAGAGATACACTCCAATAAACAAACAATTATATATATTAAAAAACTCTTATATACATTTAGCAAGCTTACTCAATTGATTATAAACTCAGAATTCTATATTCAGATTTACCCTAATTACTAAAGGACTTTGAACTTAAAGCTATCTTTTCAACAAAGCGCTTATTCCCTTTATTAACTCTTCATTCAACTAATCACTCTAATATATATTACCCCTCAAAACCGCAAAACACAAACCTAATATATAGTGCAAGAGTGCTAATGCTCAGCTAACCAAATAGCAATCTACTCCCGCTTTCCCTCACTCCAGTCAAGAGATCAAAGCCTTTATTGAGCCTATTCACTCAGGAATCAAGCCTTATTCTAATAACAACCCAGATCAGATATGCCCTTTCACTATGAGAGGAGGATTGTATACGCAAAGGAGCGAACAGCCCTTAGCATTGAAGTTAAACTGTTAAATTTGGCTGTGACGATTATGCTGCTTAAAAGCTCCTTATCTTAGCATGTCTCAATACCCCAAGGGAGGTTCGAAGTAGACGTTAATCAATATAATAATAATAATAATAATAAGTAAGATGCGTGCACAGACTGCCTAATCAGTCTCGTCGTAGTTGAAAATCCTAGGCTTTTATCCAATTGAAGCTATAATTTCAATTTACTATTTTAGTCGATGCTCTTTATATAACAATGACGATAAATCTTTCATATGGTATCTTACTCGCGGAATTATAAGCGCCCAGTGTAACCCTTCTACACCGTGGCCCTGTCGAAGTTGATGCTGTAACTCGTTCGGTGATTCCGGATGGTATCCGCCTTTACTGATTGTAACATTGCCAATGGAAAAATGCCACACATAATATAGATCCAAGTCCCTGCCTAACTGTGCCGCCAAGGCGTTACGTATTGAGATGCAAGGTTCCCTGAAGAGCAAACAAGTAAATTATGGAATTCGAAATATGTTGCTAAGCATAGAGCAATTAATGTATACCAAGTAGGGTAGTGATGATATGCATAGAAACACAGTATGGCAATCGAAGGAATATTTACAATGAAAGAGAATATAATGTTAATACAGTACTGTAGAGTAAACATCCTATCCGAGCAAGATAGAAATAGGATGAAAGTATATACGGAAAAACGGATAGGACATATAATATTACCATGGCTTTGCGATAAGCCAAAAAATGCGGGGTTAATCATGTTGCCAGACTGGGTCGAAGCATGTTCTCTAGAGAATGTGGGGTAGGGCAATAGTGGGTGGCTTCACTTCAGCTTATTTGAAAAATTGATCACAGACTTCGATTTTGATATGTACTGTACAGTAAGGTTGCCGACATTGTAGAGACTTTGTTAGATTAGCGCATCTTTGAAGTCCGAATTAAATACAAAAATTTCATTCCCAGAGCACTTCCACACCTCACCAGCTAGTGATGTTCAATGGAACGAGTCGGAAGATAATGCTGTGCGGTCGGGCAGATACCGGGTCCTTGCTGAACTTTTTTGCTGGAAGTATTCGCCTAGTCAGCAAGAACAGCAGCAAGATGACCGTATGGCAGCCAATCTCTAATGCATAACTTTCAAGGAACATTGTATTTCCTGAATAATTTCGTAAGCTCTCCGGAGTGATGACAACCTCCCATTTTCTTCTGTGGTATCCTTCTTCTTCCCTCGACCGTATCTGCTCCCGTGATACGACTTGTTGATAGAGGGATAAGATATCTTTCAGATATCATCCTGGTAGACACAAGCGACAAGGACAAGTAGACACACAATACTTGAGCTATCGATGTCCGCCCATGCGAGGAAGCCTACTATAGTCACCTCTGAGCCGGACCATGTTTCGGTGCGTACGTATTGCGGGCCGAATCCTGCTAGGAAACTTGCGGATGATCCACTCCCAAACTTGCCTTCTTTCATGTATGCTAAAGCACCACTAACCCTAGTAATCAATTAAATTATCACCAGGGCCCACAAACTGTCATCAGCCTTGATGACAAAATGGAATATATCATTAGATAATTGGACCTAGTTTCTCAGTCAAACTCTGATGACATGGAAGCTTAGCAGCATAGCATTGTAAAGGATCGAGCACAAATTCAGTACGAAAATGATGACTTTACCCAGTAGATGGAGAAAGCTAAACTTAATTGAGGAGTTGTTGTAACTTTACTAATTTCTTTTCACATGAAAGTCCGAAATTACTTTGCGAAATGCGACAGAGCTGACCAAACCAATTGCATTTGAAAATTATTAAATGCTGTGTTGGAATTGTAAGCCACATTCTGGGTAATACAGGCATTTCTAGCCAATGGATAATAAATGGTAGACCCAACAGTTTGGGAAGCTGTGAACCCTAAGAAAAGGAACTACCCTGGTGACCCCTCCGGATGCTGACGTTCCAAAAAAAACCCCCCTCGGCATTAGTATACCAGCATTGCTCAGACTACCCGACCACCTCCCCACTTTCGGACTACCCCCCTTTTTGGACCACACAAAATCTTACCCTATTTTAAGCACCACCTCTCAACTTTCATCTTTAATAATCCACGACCATATATTCAATCGACACCAAATCTTAATATAAAATTGATTAAACTATGACGAAGCCCTATACCAACAAGAAACTGCAAATGAGAATAATATGATGGGAAAAAAACATTACGTATGTGATACTGAGTTTATTGGCTTCCTTTTTGCCTTCATGATTCATGATACCGATCTTCTACTATGTATATATACGTGATATCTCTGAAAAAACACTTGGCATCCCACAATTATTAGGATAGGACTATCTCTAAGTTGGGCTTATGTACGATTGCCCTGTCATCTCTTCCCCTCTCCAATGCCCCCGAAACCGTCTCCTTCAAATTCCGGTGTTGTCAATGTGATCTGAAGCAAGCCATAGTTTAAAAATTAATAATTGATCGTAACTTACAGCTATATCAGGAGTTCTTCATCTCCATCATAAGAGCATTATGGATTACCAAATGTTGAAGATTTGTTAGAGATCCAGCCATTCACTGGAGATAAAGGTAAGGAAGATATATGAGGATGTAGTGTAAGCTTTGTAGTACGAACTGTTGGTAAGCAGTCCACTTTCATTAAATTTCGAGATACCAGGGATGCTCCTAAGCTTCTTTAAGAACTATCAACAACCATCCATTATTAATTCCACATTTGGTAAAGTAACCCGAACTTTGGCTAACCAACCCCAGGAAATGAATAGTCCGTCCTGCACACGTTAGCTTAAGATCACCACCCTATATTTATAGAACAAATCAAATCTCCAATCAAATTACTACTTTACAAACCTTTATTAATTATATTTATTAAATTAATATATAATTTATAATAAACTAAATTTATATAATCAAATTTTATTTATTAATTAAAAATTAATTACATTTTATATATAACTTTAATAAAAAATAAAGATAAATATTAAATTAATCTTTAATAATATAATTAATAAAATAATTGATATTATTAATATAATCTTTTTTATATTAAAAGTTTTAATAGTTTTCAAAATAAAGATTAACTTAATTTATTATAATTATATTTAAATTAAAATCTTATAAAGCTTGAATTAAAGTATATATTAATCCAAGAATATATGATGTTAATAATCTGAGAATTATAGCTTAAAGTTTACTACAATATTAATTATAATAATCTAAAATATCAAATTGAATTTTAATAGTATAAAGAATTATACTTAATACATTATCTTTTCTTTCTTATCTCCTTAATAAAATATATTTTTATTAAAATATTATATGTATAAAATATTATATATATAAAATAATAAATTTATTTATTCTATTTAATTATATTTTTTAATTATACTTTTTAATTAATTAATAATTTATATAAAAAATAAATATAAAATAAATAAATTAAAAGATATTTTTTAATAAAATATTAATTTCTTCTTTTTATTTTATATATCTTTAAAAAAAGAAAATAGATAGATTAATATAATTATAATTGTAATATTATAATCTTATTATCTAATTATTACAAAAACGAATAAGTATATATATTTAAGCTTTAAATATAATATATTAATAATCTTTTAAATAATATATTTCTTTAAACTAATAATAAGTTTAAAGAGTTATTTCCTCTAATATCGAATAACTCTACAACAGAATTTGAATAAATTATTAATAAATTCAAAAAATTATTTTTTTTGATATTAAATGATTTATAATAAAATTTGAAGGAATAAATAAATTATATAATGGATTATATTAATATTCTTTTTTATATATATACATACTATACTATATAAAAAACAAGTCAAGATTGAAGTTGATTATTAATACTTAGGGTTTTAAGAGACTTATATTATTTTAAGTATTTTTAATTAGTAAAAATTTCTGTATAATAACAAAGTGTATAATATACAATAAAAATAATAATCTATAAACTTTTATAATAATAAAGCTATATAATAACTAAAATTATTATAAAAACTCAAAATAATTTATTTATATATTTACTATATAATTCTTTGGGTTCTTTATAATTGAAAATAGTATATATTTATTAATTTTAATAATTCAAAAGTTGTCATTACATCTTAATTAGTGATATATTATGGAAATATATAAATTTAAGTAATTAAAAGCTTAATATAAAAAGCTATATCAATAAAAGCAAATTATTAATTATAGAAATAATAATTAAAGTTATTAAAATTATTATTATAAATAAATTAGAAATAACTTATTATAGTTAATTATTATAAATAGATTTTTATAAAACTTGAATTAAACAAATGCAAATAAAGATTAAATAAAAATTAATAATAATTTAGTATTTTATATATTTTTGAAAATATATAGAAAAGTATAACTAATGTTATTTCAATATTTTAATTGTAATGTATATTATTAATTTAGAGAGACAAGATACAATACCAATAGCTCTAGATGTAAAGTATTTAAATAGAAATTTGAGATATTTTTATCTTATTATGAGAAATTTGAGTAGTTTTAAACTTAATCAAAGAATGAATTTTCAATATTAAAGAAAGGAAATGATAAAGGATTCAAATAAGGAGATAATTCTAAGCTAATATTGTATAGTTTGAAGAAATTAATTATCTAATTTATAATTAACAATTTATTTATGCTTATATAGGCTTTAATATCATTTTTTCAGTTATCTTTAGTAGTGAAACTTCTTTGAACATACTATCGGGATATACGCAAACTCAATCCATTTCTTTATATAGTATATGAACCCAAGGTATATTACGGAGAGAGAACTCGATCTAATAAATTAGAAAGCTTTGCTAAGAAGTATAAATTGTGACTTTTCGAGAGCAGAATGAAACTCAAGCCTTAATACTTAAATTCAATCTCGGCATATCTTTGACAATCCAGATTACGCAATTATATAAGTTCTTTACTGGTAAAATGCTTACAGATCTCTAAGCTCTTCTTAAAAAGTTCCAAATTCTTAGTTAATTACTTAAATTGACTATAATTACTTTCAGTCTTATCTGATATATTAATTATAAGAATATTATCTATGAATATAATAAATAGAGGTGGAAAAACAGTGTAAAAATGAAATATTAGTATATCTTCAATAACCTTTATAATAAAGTTATTAATAAATCATTTTAATGTAACCTGTGTAATTTATATCAATTGTATTTTCTATAAAAGAAGGTAAGAAGTTTGCTTTATACTTGTTTTGTAATAAGCCTACATCCATACCAAATCATCGTAGCATTCAGGTCGTATTATTTTTGGTTCCACCTCATTCACCAATTACTTGATTAAAGAACACAAATCTCGATAATTATTCATATAAACACTAGTGATATCAAAACTATCAAAGAATTTCTGAATTATCCTTTTGAATTCGATTTCAAAACTTTATCGATGTATAAACAATAATAACAAATCGAGATCTTGACTATAAATTATCGAATAGTCTTATTAATAAGGTTTAAATAATCCGGTGACTTTTGACTGTAAATTTTTTAATAATCTGTTTAAAACTAATTCGAGGATCCTAGAAAATAACACCTTTGATATTAAAGGATTTATAATATTTGAATTCAGGGTTTGAATAAATATTTAAGTATTAGAAAGAATTTCTCTAATATAGTTTTGTATAGTAGTTTTCTAGAAGATTAATTGCAATCTAAATAGATTAGTAATAATCAACAAATTAAATAACTCTGGTAGCTTGCGATCTTTTATTTTCTTTATAAAATCTTTAATCTTGTTTATAAATTAACCTTTGATAATTAATATTATTATATTACTTTCACCATCAGAGTTATCATTCTTCTTCTTTTTCGGTATATTATTTATAATATAATATTTATAGTCTTTATAATTGATTTTGTTAGTAAAATTGAGATTAAGATTCTAGAATACAACTCATAATCATTTTTAATAACTAATTTCAAACTTAGCATCACCAAAGAATAGATTATCATATATTCCGTCTATAGTTAGTCTCAAAAATTTTTTGGAATTAAAAACTGATGTGTAGAAGGTAGTACCGTTGTTACTCTAAAGTTATTTGCGATTCCCCAAGTGCTTCAAGTCGTTTCATAGAATTCTCGAATTCTATTTGGATTTCCTCAATTATCCCTAGCAATTCGCCTACAATTTAGCGTAAAAGAACATTACTAAACCTTTTGCATAAATAAACTATCCCTAGTAATATTATAAAAAACTCTTTTCAAATGCCTTTAGAAAAAAACTCTTCTTCCTCAAAGTTGCAGTGTGATGATAGTTAAATTCCAATTTCAGAATTTATATTCTTTAATATATACTATTTAAAAGAGAATTTTACATCCTGATTTTTTGTAAGAGTAGTATAGTAGTTTTTACTTTTAATACCTGCGATAAGAGTATTAGGTTTTGTAATTATGTCTAAAGTTCGAGTATCATTACAATTAGTAGTATATACAAGCTTGAGTATAATTCGATTTGCATAGTTATTTTTAATAGAAATTATTGTAAGGATAATGCTTTGTGATTCTTTTATATAATTCTGGATAGTGCTTTATACTATTTCAATATTAAAAATCAATTATTGCTTTATCTCTAAGTATATTAATTCTAATAAATCGATTATAATCAAGTGAGAATGATTAGGGTCTGAGATCTCAATTCGAAGGAGGTATTTGAAAAAGGCTTTGTCATTTTCATAAATACTTATTACTGCCCCCGCATTCTTAATTAGTTTTATTAAACTATCAAAATCATTAAGCTCTTGATTGAATTCGTTTAAAGATATTCTTTCAATCTCATTAAAAAAGTGATATAAAA
This sequence comes from Botrytis tulipae, assembly GCA_004786125.1. Taxonomy (NCBI): domain Eukaryota; kingdom Fungi; phylum Ascomycota; class Leotiomycetes; order Helotiales; family Sclerotiniaceae; genus Botrytis; species Botrytis tulipae. The sequence goes on from PQXH01000239.1 coordinate 21,532, forward strand.
TAATTTTTATATGAGTATTGATTTTAGGTATTCTCCAAAAAATCAATTCAATTGGGAATCTTATATAAAAGTTTCCTTTGATAGGAAAAGGCATGCCTGAAATAACCTTGAAAACCAAGCTTTTCCTAAATAATTGGTTATTACAAATAATAATTTGTAATAAGAAAATATAATAATTGATATCTTAAAAGTGAAGATTATTAATGGTATCTATTATTTTAATTTAATCCTCAGAATAGAGGTTGCTTAAACTATTATTTCGAAATAGTTTCACTGTCTTTCTGGTTATGGTGATATGGTATTGTAGTTGTAGTTGCGATAATTTGATATTTGTTGGTAATGTTTGATATACTAATCTCTTGGTCATAGTGATGTTAACGAAATCTAGTGGTTGTTATATACACAATTGAGATTGTCTATCACAGCCGTTTCAAAGTCTTGTCTTACTTACAATGTCAAGATTCATAGTAGCATTATCAAACAATTATATAAAAATTTCCAACTACTCAAATGCACATAGTAATTTCTAATATGTAATGATTTGTTAAGTACATAATCCTGTAGAGATAAGTTATCAAATATATTTGAAACAACAAAAAGCTAAATCTATATATAACTCATATTAGGTTCTAAATTATAATATATAAGATCTTCTTTTTTTTATCAACAATACACTGATATATCTAAAAAGCTTTATCTATATTAAGCAAGTCTTTTAAATTTGAATCTTAAAGGGAAAATAATATTAAGTTATTCAAATAAGAAATTAGACTATTTATAGTAATCATTGAATATTTCACGTAAAGAATGAATTGAAAGGTGATATACGGCTTCTTTGGGGTTGCCGAATTGATCTATAGAAGGGAAAGAGAAGATAAAATATGCTGATATGCATTTTCAAAATTTATATCATTTATTCTTGCAATCTCCCGTACTACTTTTATACCATGCTTAACCTTTTTAGCTCATAGTTTTCAACTTTGTTAGAACCTTGTTTTATCTAGTGAGGGATTTAGCAAAAGAAAAAGGAAACAGCAATCGCTGAAAGCATCTTGATATATTATACCTTATGCCATACAAAGTCGTGCTTTTTTCCAATGATAATTCAAAGTAAAATTCAAAACTAAAATCATTATTCATACCGCACAAATACAAGCAAGCAATTATGTTTCTTTGAATCGATACAGGAATCTATATCATCTCTTGATAATCATCAATATCATAATTCTATTTTGTCCGATAACTTTTCATATACCTTTAATAATCTCAAATGTTTGCATAATAATGCGATAAGTTTAATAAATTCTATTATACTAGATAACTAATAAAATGATTTGAGTGAGTTATAAGTGAATTATAGCTTTTAATAGAAGATTACAGGCTTTAGAATATTTAAGTTTACTAATTACACAGCTAATGTATGTAATGTATCTTGTAAAGAAAAAATGCAGATTTCTAAGTAATATATATAAACTTGAATTTATTATTCTATTTTTTATATAGTAGAAATGAGCTGAAAGTATTACTGGATATCCTTGTTCTATTTGTATATAATGGCAGTTTATAAAGAAGGATTATGTATAGTTTAGGATTTTTGCTTATTATATTAATTATATCAAAATACAGAGAAATATTTAGTATTAGATATAATCTATAGGATTTTGCATAATAATTCCGGAATATTGTTAGCAAAATCAATTAATAATTTAAATAAAAGTCTATATTTTGATTTTTGTTTTTATATATTGATGTTAATTGATTATTTAATAATATTACTGAATTATAAAGTTCTATATTTCTATAAATTCCCCTTCTCAGAAATACTATCTTACTAGTAAGATGGAAGTAGTACGAATTATTTTCTCAAATTGGATAACAGGTAAGCTAGTATATTTAGTATAATATATAAATTATTTATTTAGCTAGCCAATAATATAAATCACACACTCTACTTATACTTATCCCATGATAGTTATTCCAGGACAAATCTTGACTTTGGATTATACTAAGAAAAATCTTTTACATATAAACCTCGATTTGAGACCCAGGGAAGAAAAGCCATATAGCCACTATTCCAAGTTCAATTAAATAGTAAACTTAACTTTATATTCGATTATAAATTCTAAAATTAGAAATAAATTATCTTTTAAATTAAGCAATCTGTTCCTTTTCTTCTCTACTTAATGAATTTCCTTGAATAAACGAGTACTGTATCAGTGAAAAGTATATCTTTATATAAACAATATATGAATAGATTGCAGAGAAAACGATGGTTTATTTGTATCCTTTATGCTATTTTGACTGAGTTAATCTATCCATATTGATGGAAGCCAGGCTCTATTCGAGTGGTTTAAATTCGAATATAAATTATGACCTAAATTAACGGCTGATAGTCGACCAACAATACAGATATCAATATATTCCTAAAATCTCAAATTCAGATCTTTAAATCAAACGGTTTTGGAGTACTAATTTCTCAATTCAAATAGGTGTGATTGGTGGTTGGTTTATATAGAATTACTTTTTATTGTACTATCTTTTAAGTTGTAAAACGATCATCGCAAGTTATGAGAAAATTATCACTATTCATAAATAAACGCTAAGTTTTTTGTAGGACTATATATGACGGTTTAATGGTATGGTCGTCCGCTGAATCAAAAAATCTACGATTGATAACCTATCATCAGTAGACACCTTCCTTTGATACCAAACAATCAATAATTAGTTGCTGGAGTTTATTGATTGAAACAAGAAGTTTAAATTAATACTATAATTAGTTATTTATATATTTTGCTTTTTTCTTATTTATATATACAACTATTAAGGTAGCAAATATACCATTACAAATTTTAATATTATTTTTTAAAAAAAAGAATGAATAATATACAAAATTCAAGATAGTTTATTATTCTATTATTATATCTCTTTAAAATCTATGAATGAATGTATGTTTGTATTTGCATATTTGAGATTAGTTTATTATTGATACTAACGTCCCTCCCTGCGTAGCAAGACACCCTGTATGCCGAGATAGATCAATGAAATTGGATGAACTTCGAGATAAATATATCGCTACATTAAGAGAAATAGTGTGAAGAATATAATACTAAGTCTGGATATGAATACTTTTTACTGTTGTTGGTTTCAAAGAGATATTACGAAGATGAAATCAGAATCTTTGCGATTTCATTGGTCGGTCTCTGCACACAGGGTGTCTCGCTGCGCAGGGAGGGACGTTACTTGAGTTTGTAAAATATTAGTTGAAGTATAATAATTAAAAGTGAAATATGTAGTATGATTAAAATAAACGTTAAAGCAGTGTCTGAAGAATTTGAAATCCAAGAGTTACTTGTATATCGTCAGCAATTACTAGATTACCTACTAGTAACAACTCAATAATTTATTAGTCTTCATATAAAAGAAAAAAAACCTTTAGTCTATATATTCATATTCTTGTAATGATTAAGGATAGCAGAAATATTTTCATCAGCATATAATTAATATAATATACATAATTTATTTACATTTATTTTTATTTTCTTAAATAAATATAATAAAGATATACTTCTATTTGTTAGATTATATAGTTATAAAAATATATAATATTTTCTATTTTACCTTGTCAATTGGCTTGAGATCTATTAGTAATAATAATATTACTTAAATTAGTTTTCAATTATTTAGTTTTATTATTCAAGCTTTTAGAATATTAGAATATAGATTTGGAGAGTATTAAACAGGATATTCTACTTTATTTTATACATGCCTGTAATACCATATACAACTTCACTAACTAGCCTTTTAGGGAAATATAGAAATCTGTTTATAATTCTCTTTGCATTTATTTTAATATAAATCGAAATGGTTTTGATAAAGTATTGATACTATAAGAATTTTATAATTTCCAATGAAATGTTTTTTTTATCTTATATATAATAAAGTAGAATGTAGTACTGTTTATTCGATATTATATTCAATAAATATTAGAATTCAAGTAGAATGATTACAAAAACTCTAGCTAATTTACAATATATAGTGATGACAAAGACACTATAATCTTTGAAGTTTTTGAGGTATCGCCTTCTTTCAAATATATTCTTGCTATTGAGAATGCATTATAATGGGACTTCCCAGATTGCACTATCAATATACCTTTCGATGAATTTCTCAAAGAAAGTTTTCAGGATAGTCTCATCTCATTTCTTGAGTAAGTTAATATAGAGTTATTAAATCGCTTTGTGGTGTATTCTAATAAAGTAGAAGTCCATATTATCGAAACTCGGGGTATAACCAATCTAGCTCTGATTATATAAATACTGATATCCCTACTCAAGATTATCAGATCTTCCATCAAAGTATTTAGATTAAAAAAACAAATATAAAATAATATTAATTTTCATAATACAAAATCTCTATGGAGAAGGTTACCGTTCTGGCTCATTTTTCGAATTACTATTTAATATTAGCTTTATCTTGACTTAAAAACCAAATATGGATAAATATGCTATAAGTTTCTTATTTGCATTTTTTTCATACAGTTTCTTGAATATTATACTAATCAACTTTCCCTAGAAATAATTGTAATACTTAGAATCAAATTATACCACCGACTTACAAAGTTGAAGATGAATAAAACTTGTGTTTATTGTGATTTAGCTATTCACAAATATTTTTTCGATTTGATTAATAAGATATTAAAGAGAATTATCAAAAATACTATAGATAAGATAGAGTTAGCCTAAGTAAACTTCAAAACAAATATTACTTAATCTATTTTGCTACTTCCAACTTACACAGATGAGAAGGATTTAAATCTTACTCTCCCAAATAGTAGGGGGTATCTCTGCAATCTTTTTACTCTAGAATCCAATTAGTAGAGAAAGCCGATATCTGTTTATATTCCTCTTTTGAATGATAGTTCTATAAAAGACTTCACAGATTTTACTGATCGCTAAGTTGGGTACCCCACTTTCGGACCACCCCTCTTTTGGACCACCTAAAAATATATATATATATATATGAATTTTAAACTTTAATAACTCAACCACTATTCAACTTCAATACAATCCCTTGTAGTATCAGTTTCATAAGTACTATCAGAGTCTTCTTTATCAATTTCCCGATCATCAGCTTCAATTTGAGCTTGATATATAGCTTCTATCCCTGCAAACCTCGAATTTGGACTAGTTCTTATCATCCTCCTTTTTTTAGGTATAATCTCTTCTAATTTTTGCTCCAATTGCTTTATTCGTTTCTTAGACTGTACAAGTTCATAGTCCTTAGCATCAAATCCTTTTTGAATCTTTCGAAAAAGCAGCCGGCGAGTTGGAATATCGGTCTCATCAACTTTTTCCATTATATCGACATATCTTCGAATATCACTTCCTTTTTGAGGGGTTTTCCATGCAATAAAAGATGAATGTATATTCCATTGAAGCTCAGGATCATCGTCTGAAACAGGATTTTGATATACAACCTCTTGATTACTGTTTTCGAGCAATAATCTGGACAAAAGAGGTTTAGCGCGGTTTTGAGGCCATAAACCTGAAGCCTTCCACCCAGAAGTGATATTTCGAAGTGTTATAGCTTTTAATCTAGCTTTCTGGTAGCAGGCAAGAAAGTTTCTTTTGCCAATGGGAGTGGAATCCGTTAATGAATCTAGAGTATTGAGGTGGTATCGATATTCTTTTTTTAGAGGTGAGAATATTGATAAATCAAGAGGTTGTAGTACATGTGATGTATGAGGTGGTAGAAATAAGAGGTGTATATTATTCTTGAAGTATTCAAGTATGAATTGAGTGGTTTCATGACTTCTGTGTTTATCCAAAACAAGGAGTCTTGTTTCTTCCGGTCGAGTTGGTGCTGATTGTGGTATAAACACTTCTCTTAGCTATTCCAAACCTGTAGAATCTGTAGTCCACCTATTATCTGTAGCAGTGAACTCCCACCCTTTATAGGTATCAAGTTTAATAGGAAACCACTGCTGTTGAAGTGATTTACCTTTGAATATAACTAAAGGTAAAAGTGCTTTCCCTGTAGCTGAGATACACTCAATAAAAGAGGTCCACGTTCTTGAACCGGGTTGCTTTTTTTGAATAAAACGTCGCTTAGAACTCCCAAGAACCATACCATTGAGACCCTGGCCTTCCATTATACCAGCTTCATCCATATTCCATCTGTTTTCGGGCTTAATATGCTTAATTGCTGGTAAATCCAACTTTTCGAAGAACTTGCTTATAATTTCGGTAGTTGCACCATTGATACGGGCATTATCGATTTTATATTGCCTTTTAGTCTTGATCTCTGGGTTTCTTTTCAAAAAACCATGTATCCATCGCTTGCCAAGAGATAAACCACCTCCTTCGAGGTTGAGAATGGACTCTCCTAATTCTCGCATTTGACGATGGGTAGGGCTAGTTCCTAGGGCTTCCTGTACTAAAATCCAATCTGCCAGAGCTCTCTCCTGCACAGGAGCTATCTTCTGTAGGGTTTGTGCACCTTTTTTATGTGAAAGGTGGCCATTTATACGGTTGTGTAAAGTAGTGCGGGGAATACCATATTCTGAGCAAGCCTTACGCATAGACATGCCTCCTGCAATCGCAAAAAGTGCTGTAGCAATATCATCTTCAGTATAAGGCTTTGTCATAGCTTAATTGATAATATAGCAAAATCTCATATCAATTGAATATGTGGTTGTTGATTTATTAAAGATGAAGTTGGAAGGTAGTGCTTAAAATGGGGTAAGATTTTAGGTGGTCCAAAAGAGGGGTGGTCCGAAAGTGGGGTACCCAACTTATGTGAAAGTTTATACTTTAGAGTACAACTTTAAGGTCTGGGTTATTGGTGAAATTGCTGAAGACAGTGAACACGCATTAAAGAGTTCCTACAGCTATTCTCATACGCCGTCGTTGAGCCGACCAACTCAAATCACCAACCCAAGCTCATATTCAACAAAAAACTCCACACATAGCGATTCTTTAGACATCCCTGACCCTTCTACCCCATCGTACTAACCTACAATCTCAGGCTATAGAACTCCCATGCCTTCATCAGCATCACCTCATGGTACAGAGTCTGATATTGGCTACTTAAGTTCCAATCATTATGGCGGAAACAGTTCGGAAACACAATATCCCCAAAACAGTATACACCGTACACTCCTCCTCAGTACACTTTATCTCAGAATACCCCTTCGCCACATTCTTCATCACATTACCCGGAAAATTCTTCTAAACCATTTTGGGAAACAGGTTACATTACCGGTTTTAGTAATGTTGAAACGGGGGGACACAGTGCTATAGGAAAATATCCCACGACACTGGATAGCATACCTTCTTGTTCTTCACACCCTTCAATAATATACCATTCTTTACAATTTAATCCCTCGCAAACTCTTGTATCGCAATCCTCAGTATATGCACATATTGATGACCAGGAAAATGTTCATGAATCTCAAAGCACTTCTAAAAGTAGCCAACGGGCAGATCTTCATAACAATATGTCGACTTCCTTAATAAACGAAACAAGTGAATGTTATCAGGTTTCTCCCCCCTCTGAAGAAAAAGATGGATATGCTTCAAAACAGTCTGAGACCACGCTATATATTACAAAAGGAAGATCCATAACGATGAAATCCTATAATATAACTAATGCCACCGACTCATCTTCTTTGAGACTCGATTTATCGACAGCTGCAAGATCCTTTGGGAAATTCTTGTTTAATAACAAAGACTTGCAACCTCTTTTTCAAGATTTTATTGCAACGAGCAAAGTGAGAGTATCTTGGAACATGTTTCTAGAAGGTTGGAGAACTTTTTCGATCCCTGATCAAATCGAGAAGGCGTTGTTTGAAGTTTGGCCTATTAATATTTCAAGAAAATCATCCTATAGCATCAGCTACAGAGTTAGATGGGAAGCTCCCAAATATATCAGAGAACATTTTGTCGAAGGTCAACTACTTGGAGATGTTTTGACACTCACAGGTAACACTAGTGGCACTATCGCGCTGAATTGTCGAGATTATCTGCGGTCAGCCTGGCAAGACATCGGCTTGTATATATCAGAGGCCGTCGAAGCCCGTTTATGCAATAAAGTCAGTAATAATGGCAAGTTCAAGCTTGTGATGATGGCAATGCGCGCGCTAACGTCTTTGCAGTTTCGGCCAAACATGATGTCTTGGATATAGATCTACTTTACAACAACATTGAAGATAAATCGAATGTGGAGATTAAAATCACCGCAAACCACTGTGTACACGAACAAGCTGTCTTGGCAATGTCATGGGTGTGTGCTGTCTCAAGAAAGTCATTAAATGAGACTCTTTATTATTCTTCCGTTTTGGTCAAATGTTTGGATAATACTTTGGCTTCAGAGCTTGGAAGTAGTCGTCGTTCTGTAGATAGAATCAGCCTAGTTACCTACAGTCTTCTTATTACCCCAGAGAGTGCTGGTACCCATTATTTCTTGGCATATTTGTTGCCCAGGGATTTCCAGTCAAACAGGGCTCCCATGGTCCGGGGCTTAGAGATTTCATTCCCTGATATGGCGTTAGTAACTGGATGTCTGAGTCTGGTGATGTTTGACGGTGGACTTGTTGCCAATGGTTTAAATTCGGTATTGTTTCCAGTTGGAGAAATAATGGAAGACAATCCAATGGCATTATTGCCCGAAAACGATGCAAGGCTCGAAGTATAGGAAACCCACATTTGAAATTATGGAAGAAACTGGAGAATGGTACAAGGAATCGAAACCTATTCGGTTGATAGAACGAAGGTGTTTTCTCGGATGGGTACCTGAAGCATCTATTTTAATCGGCACGGGAAAATATCCCGTCGCGAACAGAGAGTGGTCAAAGGCAGCAAAAGTTCCAGACAATCGACCAATCAAATCTTATAGCCTCACTTTTGGAACTGGAGGGACTGGTCTTATCACAGCCACGGGGTCACTTGGCTGGACAACATCGTCAATGCCCTCTACTATAACTAGAAAGATCGAGAAAGACATTCACGAAGTTTTAAAAGATGGAGAGAATGACACAATTCTCATGTATGACAGCGAAAGGCAAATTGCCCGGTATCTACCCAAGTCTTGTGTTGTTCTTTTCCTGGCACATGCAAGAATCACACATCTTGGTTGGCAAGTTGTCAGGGGTAGTGAAATAACGCATTTGAATCTAGCGAAACCTAGCTCAAGTGGTTTGGAAGCCAATAATGCACTTATATCAAATCTTCAATTGCAATTGAAGAAGACGGACTCTCAATCTGTCAACGGATATCGTCTGGATAGTCTCGGCGGTTTCGTCAAAGCTATTTGGCAAGCCTTAGATGATATTGGTACGGGTTTAAGGTCTATCCAGAAAGAGTTCTCGAGAGCTCAAGAGGGTCCTCCAAGATATATCTACGGAGTAGAGTACATGGATACTGTGGATATGAGAGAGGAGAAGGAGACGAAACGAGTTGCAATCTCCCAACCATGGGCGTATCTCACAAAGGACTATCCCGCTACTATCTTCTGTGGGTCCCTCAAACATCCCATTGTACCAGATAGACCAGAATTGATTTGTCAGGCATGGCAAATTGTTTCATCTGGGAAAGATCATCTAGTAGTAACCTCGTCTGTTGTACAACACTTTCTACGGAAGGCACGAGAAGGACTCTGCGAGCACGTTGAATGGAGATTTGACGGTGAACTTATTAATAATCATAGAATTGACAAAAAAGGCACAGTCCACCATGGTCAACGTCTTTTCACAACAAGTAGTCCTCAGCCAAACCATAGCCTACTGGAGCTCCTAGCAGAGATCCCGAATGGGAGCTTTATATTCACACAATCCAAGTTATCTAAGGGGTGCTCTGAGTCTATACCGTCACAGGCGGTAACACAAATATCTGGATGCGATGGCCAGAATCGTCGGATTAAGTTAGATTTACTCACGGAATCAACAGGCAAATACACAAAAGACGTGTTACGACATGGTAACGGCCTTTATTCTCTTGGAAAAGAGATCGCCACTTCGTCCGATCTGAGTACAAGTGCTCACCACGATAATCTCATGGAGAACCACAGACTCAGTCCACTAATTCGATATCCGATTGTTATTCCTAGAAGTCCATTCCACATACCAAACGAAGAAGATCGCCATAAAGCTCTCAAATTTGTACCTTCCCCAACTACGGATATAAGCTCCAATGATTCCTTTTCAAAAGAAAACTTTGCGGAAGCCTCATCAAATAGATATAGCTTGATTTCCACAGAATTATGCAGGAACTCGAACGGTCGAAGCGTCGCAAACTCATCTCAAGATTCGCAGAAAATCATTAGGAAATCAGAGAAGGTTGATCTCCGCACTAAACAAAATATCATTCAGAGTGACTCAGGGAATGAATGAAGGGTTCTTGAAAGAAAAATAGAATTATTTTCTTCAGACTTTGTACATCTTTTATCATCCTCGCGAAACTCACCTCGATTCAAACCCCATTAAACCACACCTGACTTTCCACACTCCCTTCCTCGCTAAAGATCGGAGCCAATAAAGCTAGAAATTATACCAACGCATTCGCCGTGTGTGCGAACTGAAATTGGCTCGCGTGCTCAAACAAGGAAATGATTCATCTTACACGGTACACTGGGAGTGAGTACACGTAACGACAAAAGAAGAATAAAGGCATTAATGTTCGATTAATTCTTAAGTTGATTTTTCCTACTTATAAAATCGTATTCTCACTATTATTCATATTCTAAACCACAGGAGTAGTAAATGAAGAAAGGATTTGAGGTATAAAACTTTAATAATAAATTTAATTTAAATCATATTAAAGATATAACGAAAAGTATTAAAGTTTTTAATATTGAAAAGGAACATGTAAATAGAGGCAATATATATTGAAAGAATAAATGAGAATGAATTCTCATGTAATAGTAAGAAATATATAAATTTGACGAAATATAAGAGTAATGATTATGCAAAGAAAAAAGAAAAGGTTGAAAAACGTTGTAAGAGATGAGCTTATTCATTTTTATAGTTTTTGGGCACTTAAACTTTCTTATATTGAAGAATTAATATATATTAGTTTTTAATGAGCTAATTATACCAAGATATATTAATAAGAGTAAGTGGTTTATATATAGTATAATATTCCGTTATTATATATATAACACTTAATTCCAATAGGAGAAGATGTAGTGGGACTATTTTCAGCTGAGATGATTTTTGTCGGATTTATAGTCGGCGAAGCCGATGCAACCGATATAGTCGATACAGTTGCTATAGAAGTACTATGGGAGTCCTCCTCCTTTTCAATATTAGCCTTATCTAAACATTCTTTACTAGAAACAGTAATATTATATATATACCTTAATTGCAAAATATATCAATATAATACTATTATATCTAAATAATATATAATTACTACTAGTAATTAGTTTTTAAATATTAAGGTATCTATTAGTATAATAATCAATAATTTCTTTACTAATAAATAGGATATAGTAGAATCTATATATAAAATCCGGGGCTCAGAAATTTACTGGTTGACTCATTATAATATTGAATCTTTATATATAAAATATAATAAGAAAAAGATGAGTTTAATATAATAGCGAATATATAATAATTTCTACTATTATATTTTCATTGTGTTAATGATTTGCCCATACTATAAGATATTAGATAATGAGAGATTCTAATAGCTTTTTACTATAAATATGTGTATTTACTATTTTGAATTTTATAATTTTGATTAGAATTATTATAATAAAAAACAATATTAATATAATTATTAAAAACAATCTTATTAAACCATTCTATTAGTATAATAATAGGGCTTTTATTGAAATACTTTTGAAAAATCTTGGATTTATTATTATAAATAAGAACTAAGGAATTAATTAACATTTGTTTTAATATATTTATTCTAAATAATATTAACTATAATTCTTTATATACTCAGCTATTTTAATCACTTATTTCAATCCTTCACTAAACTTATAATACTCTATTATATTATGGAATAAATAAATTATAAAGTGAGACATATAATTACTCTATCAGATATATTCTAATATATAAATTAAAGAAATAAAAACCTTAAAGATTAGAGTAGGAGAAACTATAGTATTTGTAATATTAAAAGAGTATGCCAATGTACTAAAAATATTAATAAAGATAATAAAAAAACTTAAGAATTATATTTTCAAGTCTAATTTAATAATTCTAATATTCAAAAAGTAAATAAGAAAGGTTAATAAGATATTATATAAAATATTCTTTTAAAATAAGATTTATATTATTTCTTAAAGTAATTACCTCTTTGGGTTTTTATTTATGCTTTAGTCTTAAAAAGCCATCATTTTTATCAAAATTTAATCTTATAAATGCTAAAAGCTTAATCTAATTGTTATAAGGATATTTCAAGGTCAAAAGATATATAGTAAAATAGGTAGGGATCACAATGTAGTTCCGGCAGAAGGTCAATATACCAATTATACCTTGATGCTTGTTAAGCTAAAACGAAGAACTTTTCAGACTGCAAATACCTGGTTCATTATGTAGGGTTGAATATTTAAAGAAGTAGAATCAAGAATCTTTATTACAATGAAGTACAATAACGATACAAGACTTATTATCTGCTGTCATGTCTTGTCATCGAAATTAGTCAATCAGATTTCTTAACTTCTTTCCGAGGAAGGTGGGGTATGTCATTTGTAATTATATAATCCATAGAGATTTTCCTCCTTGATCACTCTTATGATTATTCTAAAAAGGCCTTGGCCCCCTCAAAACTAAATTATTATATTTATATTCAGTATAAGAATACCAGTCCTACTATTATATTTGATTTTGTATACTAAAAGAATTTGATAGATTTTTTATATAGTCTTTTATTTATAACAGGTTATTTTGATTCTTTAATAATCACATCGACTATAACTATATATTTTGAGTGTTCGAAAACAAAATGAGGGAAGAAACTTTATAGTCGTTACGATTCACTGAAAAAAGGGAATAGAAAGATACTAATCATGCCATCTTTGGTTGTGAAAGCCTTCTCTCATTCGAACCATTAAGGTTCTCATGCCCAGGTATGCCCAGATATATCAAGCTCCATCTATCATTTAAGCTTATTTTATTAATGCCATTCGAATTTTTGATTTATAAATAATTATAAGTCAAATCAATCTTTCTTCCCATTTTCTTTAATAATTGTTTAATAATAATAATGGAATTTTTCCATTTTTATTTTTAATATTAATTAATAAATAATAATTCTTAAATTCATTTAATTCAATCCTAATAATAAAGCTTTTAAATTTTTAATTTTCTAATTTTCTAAATTAGAAAATTCAATTAACAAAATAAATATTAAATCTTAATTATATATTGATTTTATATTTATTTGCTCTTTATTATTTCATTATATTTTTGAAGTACTTTTTCTAAAAGTCTTTCTCTTTTCTTCAACTTTTTATATTCATATAGCTTTTTATAGTATTATTTATAAGATATTTAATTCTCGATTTTCTCTAATTCTTAAAAATATATTACAGTTTTTATTACTTAGTGTAATTATTAATGCTTAGATTACACTTATAGACTACTATATTCAGAAAGAATGAGAGTAAATCTCTCATATTATTAATAATATAGAAAACTATATATTAATTATATATAGAGTATATTTCTTTTTTGGAAGGGTTTAAACCATAATTAGTAGTAGTATTACTACCCTTGCACTAATAATAACAACTTCAACCCAAACTCTAATACTAATTTCTCCAACCTCGGTGACCGCAGAAATAACTGGAAATGTACAGATTACTACTATTACTAATTATCATTAATATAATACTATTCAGTATATATAAGTTTTATATTATAAAATAAGAGAGTTAATAAACTTTTAGATATTATATAAAAGACAATAATAAAAAGATTTAGATATTAATAATTATTATTAATAATAAAGCTTTCCCTACCATTTATAATAATTACTATTCTTATAGTTCTACTATATTTTGCTTAAAACTAAATGATATTAAAGTTGAAGTTGTTAGTTTTATTGAAAAGATAATTTCTATTAAAAAAAAAAGTTTTATAAAGTTTAAACATAAGGAGAACTACCATTTCTATATTAGTATTAAATATGTTATTTAATTATATTAATAATATTACCAAAGTTCTAATTTGTAGTAAATATTGTATTAATAGCTCTATTAAAGTAATTTATAAGAAAAAAGATTATAATTATAATATCAAACTTTATATTAAATTGTTATTTATTATTTTCTTTATAAGTATAATTAATAAACTTTATAGCTAAAAAATTAACTTTTTTTAATAAAAATTAGAAGTTTATACTTCAATTGTTATAATACAAGTTTTAAAAATAAATAGAATTAAAATCGTTTTTATCATTATTAAGCAATTTGATACTAATATTATTATTACCACAGCCTTAATCCATATTCATTTTTTAATTCTCACTCGAAATAAGTAATTCACTAATAGAATTTAGCTTATAACCTATATTTCATTAATATTTAATAATAGATAAATAGCTATTATCTTTAAATAAAATATTTTAATTTTTATTTTTATATAATTATCTTAGTAAATTGAAATATAAAGTAATCACTACCACTATTATAATAGCTAATATATTTATCACTTTTTTAATTAATTTTATTGATTATTAAATTGTATATTAATATTTATAGTTCATTATAAAAAGACAAACTAATAATATTAGCTTTTAGAACGCCTTATACAAAAAGGCAATAATAAAAAATTACTCTATATCTATACTTACACACCTAAGTTATCACTACAACAATAACAATGTTGAAATTACTCATATCAATAATAATCTCAATATCTTTATTCTTGAAACTAATATTATTTTTTATTCATTTTTTATTAATATTATATTAATAATAATAAATAATTCAATCTTTATTACTCTCTTTATTATTATTATTTTTCATTAGACATTTAAAAAATTTGCTTTTAATATTTAAATTATAATAATTGATAATCTTTATATCACCAAATATATAATTCTTTTTATAATCTTTATACTCATTACTCTAATTAAAATAATTATTGAAATTAGTATTATTAATAAGTTTAACAATAATAATTTATTAATAATTATTGCTCTTAGAATATTAAATATTATTTCTATTAGTATTTTTATTTAAATTAGTTTTATCAATATGTGAACTTATAATTAAATACATGATAATTTAAGGGATATTAGATTAATTAAGATTTTAATCGCTTTGATTAGTCTAATGACAGGTATGGTGTTGATGGGGCTCCTTGGAAAATGAGCATGAAAACCGATGGTTTAATGATTTGACTGAAATTCTGTTCAAGTAATCTATTTCAATAATAAAGTTAAAAGTCTTTTGGTCGGATCCTTTGTAAGCTTTAATGACTTCTAAAAGGGAAATTTAGTGAAAAAGATTATTAGTATTACTATTAGCAGTCTTTCATTTTAGCTCCTATCATACAGTCGCGGATGTTATGAACATGGAAAAATAAAACTACTCCTTAATGTAAAAAACTATTTGATGTACTAGAATTATACATTTTTAATGATATAATTGTTAAGGGGTCTTTTTTAGACCTCTTGAATGTAGGTGATTTGCAATTGATCTGATTCGTACTAATAGTCTGAATGACATTATTTTGCCCTTTGAGTTGTATCCTATCGAAATCCCTAATAGTAATAAAGATTTTATATTGTTAAGAAAGGAAAAAGCACAAATAATAAAAAGATTTCTTAAATTTATCCTCTAAGCTACACTTTAAATCCAATCTTAATGTTAAAAGTACCTCGTAGTGTACTTGAAACTTATACAACCTGAACCTGACCGAGACTCGCCAAGTATATTCCAAAGGCAACTTTTTGGTCGTCAGTGAGCTGTCCCCACTTCGAGCCTGCCTTGATCAACGAATCTGACTCTTTGGGAAAATTCTTTTCAAAAAGATTATTGAACGGAGCGATGTTGGTCTCTGTCTCATAATGACCATCCTCATAAAGCTTCTGGATTCTAGTTGCCAAGGCATTGCTTTTGCTGGACATGAAGACATCCACGAGGTTAATCCTAGCTCTGCCATTCACATTTGCATCGTGGATAACTGCATCGCGGACATTGTCAATTATTGGCGGCTTATCACCATCAGGATTCTCGAGTTGTCTGTAGGCAATAATATCGATGTCTTGAATAAGACCTTCCATCTTCACTAGACGTTGTTGCTATTCATAATTGTCAGTCGTGTTATTTGCTTCTGAGCAAGAATATCAAGGTCAGAAAAGGTATTCGTGTGTTTACATACATCCATAAGTCGCCATAATTTGTAGTTTTTGACAGTATTTGCCCACGCAGGAGGGCTGTTCAGTCGTGTTAGTTACTCGAGTTTACTTTCTGCTTCTTTCGTCTGACCCCCACGCAAGGTCGAGCAAAAAGAATGTCATGATTGAAGGGCTTACTTTGAACACAAGAGGGTATCGCCGCCACGTGCGTCCCAAGTGAGACGAACATCCTGGAGCAAAGAAGCAGATCCAGTATCTTGGGAATTTTCGTCAACCTTGGCAAAATTAATGCTGCCGCTCGCCTTCGGACTCTGAATGCTGATTCCTGCAGCAATCCTAGTTCGATCCTTGACTTGATCAAGATTGGACCTCTCGGTGCTGGACACATTTCTGGTGCTGTGCAAAAACCCTCCGAAGGAGAATTGAGAAGCGAAAATGGATCCTATTGTACAAAGCGCTCGGGTTAACAGTATTCTTCAACAGACTGTGCCTTTGACAAACCGTGCTTTATGCACGATTCTCTCGGGCCAGCCAACTTGGGAGTAACGAATAGCATACCATAGTCACGGAAGAACCTTTCTTTAGAATCCCTGTCACAGACCCTCAGCGCATCGCGTCTGCACTCATCGGTAAGCTCCAGAGAATCTTGGTCAAGCTCAACAACCACTCGGGGGAACTAATAGGTACGAGGGTTAGTTAAGACAATATCGTCAACATTTTCTCTGATAACTTTTGAACTAACGACACGAATACTCACATTGTAAGTGACGACAAGACTATTGACATCTACCGCAGTTCGTTTTTGGTTCATATAAGCATGCTCTTTTTCAAAAGATGCCGAGACGTTAACCGGAATACTGGTAGGACCACCTCCACTAGGAAATCACATTCGTATTTTAGTATTCATTCTTATCGACCAACCTCAGCAAACGCCGTTGACTTACATGCTTCCGCCAATGGCAAGCGAGTTGAACCCTTGCTTCGTCAGAGTGTCATGAAATTGATTTCTGACCTCAGTGACACCCACTTGTGCATCGTCGGCGATATAAAAAGGTGGGAACGGGGGCAAGTCCTAGTTGATATGGTGATCAGTTATCTTGTAGTGGTTTTGGGATGAAGATGATTATATCTTAAGTTTACCTTATTGGAATCCTTGTATTCTCCTTCCACTGGGGGTTTCCCAACAGGGGAAGCACCTCTAAGTTTGAAGGCTTAGGACAGTCAGCCTTGGGTCATGTGCTTGGCAACACAACAACAGGTGCAGGGACTAGCCACGAAATGATAGCCCGATCATGCTTACCTCTCTTACGGGCCTTAACCAAGATATTCTTTTCGAAATCATAGAAATATCCATGTAAAGCTCGGTTGTTGGTGAAGACCTTATCCCACTGTTCCTCCGTCATGTCAGCGGGCTCTGGGGCCCCACCGGAACCCGCAGCGACGGCGTAATTGGCTTTCAAGCTGGCAAGTTCGCGATCAGTGAAGGTTAGCAAGTCTCCTTGATTGATTTTGCTCTCGCTGATGTTATCTAGAAGCTTCGAGAGAGTTTCGTTGGCATCGGGGAGATCCCGAGGGGAAGACGCGACTTTTCCATCAGACACCTTTAAGGTTAGGATGCTGACGCACCCCTTAGCGATATCTTCATTCTCTTTTTTATCGGCTCCCTCCTTATCCTTCGGTTGCTTTGCGGCACTAGGAGGCTCCAAAATCTTTCGACCCTAAAGTTGTTATCGAGCAAGTAAGTAATCCGAGCAAGTAGTACGAAGGTTTCATAAATGCAAATGATAGAAGATTTACCTCAGGGGTCAGCGACATATAGTACGCCAAAGTCGTACTATCAGCGATGCGACTTTTCCCATCAATGGTGAAGAAAAGCTTGTTTGAACTAGTGAAGTCTTCTGCGTTAGTAAGTGGAATGCAGCAGTTCCGAACGTGAACCCCAAATTCCCTTTGGGTGGAACTAGTTAGGATGAGTAGCTGTTCTTACATGCGGCATGCGTTGCGAATAGTGGCCAGTAGAATCTTGGTAGGATCGCCATTCTCTATTGCTGAGCTAGGAAAAGATTGGAAGGTTATACCCGCTGCACCATCGACGGCAATATGGAAAACAGGAACTGCCATTGCTGAATAACCGTAGATGGATATAATTCAAAATGAGCTGTAGACTAAAGCATGTATAGCTCGGAGAAGGGTATAGGAGTTTCTGAAGCAAAAACTTCGTTGTTGGGTCAAGTCATCCGGCGCTGAGTATTGTAATATATACTTTTACATTAATTGAGTTCCCCCCCTGTAAGCAAGGTCAGTGTCCAGTATGGTTTAACCAATATGAAGAGACTAAACTAAGAACTCATACTCTGCTAGTTCCATGTAACAAGATTTTTCTCACCGGCATGCAAAATGCCGATCCCACAGTTCGAGACCAATGAGCCGAGAGGCAACAGAACTAAAGCATACGTGACTGAGTCATCTGAAACACTAACTTCCGGGGCTGTTAAAAAATCATTTCAGCTCATAAAGTGCACAAAAAAGTGGAGTGCGGGGTTAAAGTGGAATGCGGGGCTTGCATGACGGGAGCTGGAAATGAGGCGAATTGACTTTTAAAAGATTCAATCATTTTTTACAAAGAAAATTCAAAGATTGATTGGGAGTGCAGGCGAAAAAAAATGGAAACAGAGGTAGAATACCAAGAGTTTAGAAGACGAAGAGGGAAAAGTAAATATCTTGGAAACGCCGATCCATGGTTACACATGCACAGGTCACATATAGACACGTCAATAATAGTGTACCGATAGGGATTGGTAAATTAGCTGAATAAATTTAACTATCAAGAACTCATTCTTAGTGCATGGTGGGCCGAGCCGCCATGTCTTATAAGATGTGCAGTTTTTAGTACATTATCAGATTCGATTTTCATTTGGTGGAGTGATTAGCTACTGCAGAGGACTGACTCGCTAAATAGGCTACTGTAAAGGGCTGAATTGCTGAACTAGCTATATTCTATCAACATCAGACACGTCTTTTTGACATGCATCAAGTGTGGTACTATCAAGTATAATCCAACACATACACGTCCACGTATGAGCCAACCTCCCATCATAGCACCAAGCATGCCAATCTTATCTTTTTATTTTACTAGGTGCAGACGGCCGAGGCCGAGGCTTGATAGTAACGAGCTGAAGACAACGCTATCTGTGGAAGCAGGTTTTCCCTTGCCTCGATAGTGAGGAGATGTATCTTGTATTGAGCGTTTCTTTTTTGTGCTTATCAGAAATCTCAGTTTTCAAGCAGGTGAGCGTGAACACTAAAGGCGACTCCTCAGCCGTCTGGAGTGCATGTCTCACATATCAATTGGATCTGAATCAGTCTGAATGACCCATGATGGCTATAGTTCCTATAGTATACGCTGTGCTTTGTACGGACAAACAAGTACGACTATCCGCACCGTAGACGTTATCAGATGATCCTATTTGCTTCAAGTTAGAACAAATATTCCAATTCTACAAATATCACTCAGTCCTCTCTCTAATTTTGTTCGCTTCTTTGAACAAATCTGCAAGATATCTCTGCAGCAAAGCTTTTCACCAAGTTGGTCCATTTCTAGTCTCAAGAAAGTTGTACTTTTTCAAAAATTCTTACATACCCAATATCATGGCGCCCCAATGGAACCCAGCCGATCCTAAGGAACAGGAAGAAAAGAAGGCCTTCGAAAACCTGAGCCAATCAACTGACAAGGTCCTCCTTCCATCTTCTGATCCAGCTCAGCCCAACCGTTTCATCCTGCGATCTAAGGGTTACTTTGGTAAGTTAGACATGAAGATTTGTAGTAGCAGCAAAGATTTCGTCCGGCTGACAAATCGAGCCCTATAGATCTCCAAGCCTATGTTCTAAGCGGAAAGGAGCTTCCTACAAGTTACGCGAAATTCGATGCCAAGATCACCAAGACTGCTTTCAAAAAGCTCACTGAATTCGATACCGAGATTTATACTGTACGTCTGTCAAGGAAAGTTTGATTTAGTGACGAGCGTGAGTTTCTTACTAACTTTGCTCCCCGTTGAAAAGAAAACCAGAGACGCCATAGTGTCCATAGGTTCCAGCTGCCTGGATTACCATACGAATCATCTGTCCAAGCTCGGTATGTGAGCCATACTTGATCTTTCTTCTCTCGATCTCCAAGTAAGCACTTATCTTTCACGCGACTAAATAGACATTGTTACGCAGTAACCGCTGGCCAAACTGCTATTCAATTCAGTGACAACACCACCGAATTGCTAGAGAATGCAGATGGTGTTAACTTGCGACACAATCTCGATATCATCCTGGATGAGAAATACACTTCTTCCAGCACATTCGACGCCGCCTACAAAGACGCCAAGGAGGCGGCCAAGATGACTTTGGGCATGCTCAGCGATGACGCCAAAGAAAAGCAGAAGAAAACGGACGAGATCACACAGACTCTTATCACAGTAAGAATCGACTACTTCTACACAAGCTTCCATTAAATAGTGAGCAACCCAAGGTACCATACAACTGACAGAATTTCTTTTCCATCTATCTAGTTCAAAACAGAAACTCTCAAAAATCAACCAAATGTTGAGTTTCTCATGAAGCAGTACAAGACTGGCCCAGTTGCGAACAACTCTAAAGATCACAAAACGCCGTACCTTGAGTATCTCAACAAGGACCTTGCCGATAGTCTCGTCAGATTTAGGAATATGGTGACCGAGGCTAGCGAAAAATATAGTGAATGGGTAAATTAGATTTGTCTTCTCTCCTTATCATATTATTATCTCCCAAGAAACTAATCAGGGCTTATTCCATTTGTTTTAGGATAAAAACACGGCTATTGCGATTGGTACCTGTTGGTTCGGACCTATTGGATGGATAGTCATGGGAATTCACGCGGCCAAGGCCGTGTCCTTGCGTAGCGCCTATGACGATCTGCAGAGCCAGATCGCAAGACTACAGGAGGACAGACAGGAAGAGACAGATCTCATCACGTTTGTCAACCAGATGGTAACCCAGTGCAAGGACATCGGTCCAAAAATGACCGACGCCATAACTGCCATGACGGAATTAAGCCTCCTCTTTAGCAACCAGTCTGACTGCTATGACAAGATTGCCGTGTCTCTCGACCGCATGAAAACAAGTACAGACCTGGCAGCCCTGATAACCCGCAAGAAATTTATTCAGTATCAGATAGATGTCTGCACCAAAAAGCTCAAGGACGTAAGTAGATAATGGAGGCTGCAAGAGAAATCATTCAATCTTTTCTTTTTTTCTTTACCTTGTTCTTCCCATTTTCCGCATGCGCTAATATCATTTCCACTGATAGCTCAAAGTCGTGGCCGAGGAGTTCACCAGAAGTATCATCACTCAAGTCAAACTCTAATGGACGTACATTGCTCGTGTCCGTCTAAGGTGTCATCTCCAAAAGAAACACCAAAAATATAGTCAATTCATACCTGCCATCGGACAATTAAGTCAACTTTGGGAATGTTTGAACCAACTTTACGCCGGACCAGCAGGACGAGATTCAGGAGATAACCTGGGACAACGGTTTGAATAGATGATTTTTAATCCGACTTCGAATCAGATTCATTAAAATGAATAGTAAATCTGAGATAAGAGTTAGAATTTAAAATTGAGAGTTTTAATATATGTTTGATTCCTCTTGACTTAGTATTAATTGTAAGTCTTTTTCATAAAGAAATAGTAATTCAGTAAAAATTTGTTATTTAATTACTACTCCTCTATAATTCAATTGAATATTCTTAGAAGCTTTAAAATTAAGGAATATAGTGAATTAATTGAATTCTACTTATATTAGTTAGTTGATTTAAAGTTTCATATTCAATTGAAACATATTATTACAAGTGTTACGGGATAACTTCTAGGAGTATTCAGAAGCTTTACCGCTGAGCTAAATATACAAAAGACTAGGAGGTAAAACTGAAAGTTCTATCTTACTCTCACATATATAGCAGGACAGAACAGGAATCAGGTGATCAGAATGAGCTAGTGTTAACCCCGTAACAAAATCCGAATTTTTTTAAGTTAAAAACGAACTAAGCCCAATTCGAATAAAAAATATATCATTCAATTCAGTTTTTTTTTGGAAAAGATTAAAAAAATTATTTTTAATAAGCTAGCTCCAAAATTAAGCGAGATATTAGTTAATATCAGATGAATTTCTAAAAATAGAACTTAATAACGAATAACGCTAGTATATAAACAAGTGAATAATTCGAGTAATCTTTACTTAGTGAATGATCTTCTATAATATAGCTATTAGCGAATGCGAAAGAGACTAGCTCTTTTGCATTGTTATAGCTCTTGTTACGGGAGCTGCCTCTAGGTTACATGGAAATGACTAGAGATCTCTCGAGATGATTTAGACTAAACTTCAAATAGGAATTCAATAAAATTATAACTAATTACAATTCTCATAACTATAATATTGGTTCGAGAAGAATACGGAAGACGTAGCACCCACGTATTTACAGATTCTATATATTTAATTGTATTCTATTTAAAAAGCTAGTTAAATAAGAAAATAGTAGGCCTTATATAAGCACTATTGAAAGAGCTAATCTCTTTTACATTTGCTTAATCCCTTTGATATAATAGCTATTATATTGTATTAAAGTTATTTCTTTAAAGTGAATACTCTTATTTATATATTTGAAACTTTCTTTTATAACTTTAATTATAATAGCTGAAAAATGAACATCAAATATGGGGTTAAGGTTAGATCAAGTTTAGAAAAAATATTTTGCTTTTTTTGATATTATTCGATTCGCTTTGATTTAACAAATTGAATAATAATAATTATTTTTTTATTAAAATATTATAGCAAAAGTTATAATTGATTAAAAGTAGAATTTGATATTATAGGTTTGATTGAGATATTGCTAATTGCTTTATTGCTTTTCTTAATTAGAATTATTTCTGATAGTGCTATTCTCGATTAGAATTATTTCTGATATAACTTAAAATCTGGTTATTATTTCTTCTAGCTTTAATTTAGGGCTTTTTAGAAATCTGAAAAAAGAAATTAATAGAAATTTAATTGAATTGTATTTATTAGAAATTAGAATTCGAAAAGCTCTTATATTGAAACTTCTATATTGAATTGAAATAATTCTAATTTTGATGAGGTTGAAGAAAAGCTATGGTAATTTTTAAAGGTAGAGGGGGTAGTGATTAGTTTAAAAGAGATATGGGGTAATTAAATCATATAATCGAAATTTCAATATTAACCCAATACTAATAAGAATAATAATAAAAATACTAATAAGAATATTAATAAAAATACTAATAAAAATAAGAATACTAATAAGAATAAGAATAATAATAAAAATATTAATAAGAATACTAATAAGAATAATAATAATAATAAGAATAATAATAAGAATAATAATAAGAATAATAATAAGAATAATAATAAAAAGAATACTATTTATAAAAATACTATTTATAAAAATACTATAATAAAAAATATCAAAAAAAGAAATATTAATAATAATAATAATAAAATTATTGAAATAAAAAAGATTAATAAAAATATTACTAAAAATATTAATAATAAATAAAGACTAATATAAATAGATTTAATAAAATATTTAATAAAAAGAATATTAATAAAAATATATTAAAAAAAGATTAATATAAAAAGATTTAATAAAACTTTCTACTTTAAGATTTTCATAGTAACTAAAAATCTGTACAGTTTTTATTTCATTTAAAGGATAACCCTACCCTTTATATATACATTGTTTTATACTATAAAATATAAGTTCAAATGTTTTTTATATAAAAAAATAACTCTAAGATTTTATATGCATTTCACTTTCTAATATGAAATATACAATGTGAAATATATTTCTTATTTTCCTTTCTTTTTCTTTAATTATTATTTTAAGAATTTTTTTAATAATTAATATTAATATTAATCATAATTCTAAGAGAAGTAATAATCTATATAAAAAGTTATTATTTAATTATTATCTCTTTATACTTCAATTTAAAACTTTTTAAAAATTTAAAAAAAGAAATAAATAGAAATTTAATTGAATTTTCTTTATATAAAATTAGATTTTCGATATTTTTAATATTAATTGATTTATACAAATAATCTTAAAGCTTGAGATTAAAAAGATTTAAGAAAATTATAATAATTTTCAAAAACTAAAAAGTAATAATTTACAAAATAAATAAAATTAATTATTACCTTTCAACACTTTAATATTAGATTTTTTAGAATTTTGAAAAAAGAGTTTAATAAAGAATTAATTGAATTTTTTATATATAAAATTAGATTTTTGATATTTTTAATATTGATTAATTTATAAAACTAATTCTAAAGTCTAGTTTTAATAAAGTTAAAGAAAAGCTTAGGTAATTTTCAAAAACAAAGAAATAATAATTAATAAAATAAATAAAATTGGTTATTACCTTTTTACACTTTAATATTAGATTTATTAAAAATTTAAAAAAAGAAATAAATAAAGATTTAGTTAAATTTTCTTTATATAAAATTAGATTTTTAATATCTTCAATATTAATTGATTTATACTAATAACCCTAAAGCTTGAATTTAGAAGAGTATAAATAATAATAATTTAATAAAAAAAGGTGTGGAGTAATCAAATTATATAATCGAAAATTCAATATTAATAGAAATATTATTAATTAGAATATTAAAAAAATATTAAAAAGAATATTAATAAAAATACTAAAAAATTTATATTTTAAAAAGATTATATAAATTAATAAAAAGATAAGTATATAGATTAATATATAAATTAATATATAAATTAATATAAAAATTAATATAAAAATTAATATAAAAATTATAAAAATTAAATTCTATAATTTATTAGAAATTCTAATAATATGAATTAAATTCCTAACTATTATTCTAAGGATTTTATTAGTGATCAGCATTAATACTAACTACAACTCTAAGGGGAATAATAACCCAGCCAAAAACACTCTAATTGATCACCACCTCTCTACATCTTAATTTTAGGTTTTTCGAAAATTTAAAAAAAGAAATCAATAGAAATTCAATTAAATTATATTTATTTGAAATTAGAATTTCGAAATCTTTAATATTACAAGTTTTATATCAAATTAAAATAACCCTAATTTTGATAAAATTCAAAAAAAAGCTATAGTAATTTAGGAAAACAAAGTAGTAGTAACCTATAAAAAACTATTAAAAGTTATCAATTGATCACCACCTCTTTTGGCTTCAATTTAGGGCTTTTCGAAAATCCGAAAAAAGAAATTAATAGAAATTTAATTGAAATATATATATTCGAAATTAGAATTCAGAAAGCTTTTATATTGAGGCTTCTATATTGAATTGAAATAACCCTAATTTTGAAGAGTTTGAAAGGGTTGAAAAAAAAAGCCATAGTAATTTTTAAAGATAAGAGGGATGATGATCAGTCGAAAAGAGGTATGGGATAATTAAATCATATAATCGAAATTTCAATATTAATTTAATACTAATAAGAATATTAATAAGAATACTAATAAGAATACTAATAAGAATATTAATAAAAATATTAATAAAAATATTAATAAGAATACTAATAAGAATACTAATAAGAATACTAATAAGAATACTAATAATAATATTATTAATAATATTATTAATAAGAATATTTCTAATATAAATACTACTAATATAAATATTATTAATATAAATACTATTAATATAAATATTATTAATATAAATACTAATAGAATTAAAGATTAATATAAAGATGAATATTAAATATAAGCCTAAGGTTAAACCAAGTTTGGAAAAAATATTTTGCTTTTTTTGATATTATTTAATTTGTTTTATTTTAATAAATTGAATAATAATAATTATTTCTTTATTGAAATATTATAAAAAAAGTTATAATTAATTAAAGATAGGATTTATAATGTTATAAATCTGATTTAATAAAAAGTTAGATATTACCGATTATTATATTGTCTTTTTTAATTAGAATTATTTCTAATATAATTAATTATTACTCAAAATATTTATTTTATATTTATTAAAAATATAGAAATTTAATATCTAATATTTAGTTATATAGAAATATTATTAATTTTGATTATAAAAACAAAAATTAATATTAAATGAAATTGTAATTGATTTAAATTAACCCTAAAAATTGGTAAAGATTATTTAATTTAGTTTTTTAATTAAAATTATTTTTAACACAATTAATTATTATTCAAAATACTTATTCTATATATATTAAAAATATAGAAATCTAATAAATAATATCTAAATATTTTAAATAATTATTATTTTTAATTTCAAAATTAAAAATTAATATTAAATAAAATTATAATTAATTTAAATTAATTTTAAGAATTAATGAAAATTAGTTACTTTACTTTTCTAATTAGAATTATTTTTAATATAATTAAATATTATTTAAATATTTATTTTATATTTATTAAAAATATAGAAATCTAATAAATAATATTTAATTATATAGAACAATTATTATTTTTAATTATAAAATTAAAAATTAATACTAAATGAAATTATAATTAATTCAAGTTAATTTTAAAAATTAATAAAGATCAATTAATTTATTTTCTTAATTAGAATTATTTTTAATATAATCAATTATTATTCTAAATATCTCCTTTATATTTATTAAAAATATAAAAATCTAATAATTTGTTTTTAAATTCTTAAATCTTATTTTATAATTTATAATAATATATAAGAAAAATCCTAAATAAAATTATAATAAATATAAATTAATTCTAAAATATTAAATTATATTAATAAAAACACTACTTATTTATTAGTTTTATTAATTAGATTTTTTTTCTTTTGAATTTTATTAATATTTTATAATATTATAATATTTATTTTAATTAATAATTTATTTATAATTTTATAATATTATTTTATAGGAATTCTAAACAATTAAGAAAATATATTAATACTAAAAAAGTTAGAAAAACAAATAATATTAATAATCACTTTTATATAAAAAAGAAAAAACTTTAATTATTAAATTCAAATGAGTTTATTATATATTAATCTTTTTTTTTTATAAATATCTTTATAAATAATTTTTCTTTATATATTCATTCAAGTATTAGATTTTTAATAACTATTCTATTATTTTAAAATTAAATCCTTGAAATCTATAATATTTGTAAAAATAATAATTTGAAAAGCTTATAATCCACTCTCTTAATATAAAATTAATTACTCTCGATTTATAATTATAAAAAGATTAATATTCAAAAGAATAAAATTAATAATTAAAAGATTAATCTTATAGAAAAGGAATATAATATAAATATTATAAAAATTCTAATAAAATTATAATTAGCTTATACAATCTATACAATAAAAAAACCAAAAGTGAATATAATATTAAAATAAACGATATTATATCAAACTATAAATATTAAATTAGAATATTAAATTATAAATACTAAATCAAAATTATATTAAATTATATTAACATTTTTTTATTAAGCTTTTTTTCTAATATATATAATTCAAATTAATTCTAAAATTATTTTTATTATATTAATTATAATAATAAATTCGAATTCAATTAAAAAAAGTCATAGTAAATTATAAAAGTTTATATAAAAAGAAATAACAGCTTTTAAAAGAAATAGTAATTAATATATTCAATAATATTAATATCACCTATATATTACTATTAGCTTTTTCGATTTTATTATTTATAAATTTCTTTTATTAAATATATCAGCTAATACATTTTCTAATAAACTTCAAATTAATCCTAATATTTCAATATCTATAAATAATAATATATTAATTGAAAATCCTTTGAATATATAATTGAATTTTTTTTTTTTAATATTCTCTTAAATCGAATTAACTACTAAACTTAAAAAGCAAATAAAACAAATTCGACTTACAAAAGAAGAAATAAATATAAAATATAATAAATATAAAAATATAATTTCCAAAAAAATAAAGGAAATAAATATTGTAATTAATTTAATTGAAATAATAATATAATTAATAAATATAATTAATATAATATAAAAATTAAAAATAAGAGAATTAAATAAAAATAGAATATTGAATAATATTAATATTTTAGTATTGAATTTCTATTATTTATTATTAAGTATTTCAGAATTTATAATTAGTTCTATATTATTATTAAATTTAATTTAGCTTTAATTATCTTTTTTTTAATTATTTAATTAAAGTCGAAATTAGTAAAATAATAATATAAAAAGAAATCAATTTTATATATAAAGTAATCTCAAGATTTAATTAATATTTTTATTATATTTAATTTCTAGATAGAATATAATTTTATTTTTAAGCTTATTATAATGCTTTATATATACTTTATCTTTTATTTATTTTTAGATTAAAAGTATATCTTCTTTAATATTTTCCAAATCTATAATATTATTAACACCAGTTTTTATTAATTTTGAATTTGCTTTTTCTTTCTTTTTAATTAAAAACCCTTTTTTAATATTATTTATTCCCTTAATATTAATAGAATATATAGCTTTTAAATTAGTTAAATAATTCTATAAATTCCAAAGTTATATTTATAAGTAATATAAGATAGTTAAATGATTTTATTATAAATATTATTAAAAACCTAATATTTATTCAGAATATTTATTTTTATAAAATATTATTAGTTTTCTTAAAGATAATTATTTTAATAAAATTCTTTTATTTAATATTTTAAGTAATTACAAATTATTTTAGATAGAAAATTACAATTTTCAAAATTATTAAATAATATTTGAAAATATAAATATTATAATTACTTTTAAAAATAATAATATATAAAATAAGAATTTATTTAAAAACTTATATTTATTATAATATTATTTTATTAATAAAAAAAATCATGAAGTTAAAATAATATATAATATTAATAGTATTTACTATTTTCTTATTAATTTAAACTTTATGAAATACGGTATATATTAATTATCTAAAGTTTATTTTATTCTCAATTTTAAAGTTAATATTCACTTTTCTTTGAATATATTTATTTATAATAATTATAGTATATTAATATAAAAAACTACTTTATTTTATAAAATCTTTTATTATTACTTTAATAATATAATTAATATAAAATTGTTATTAATCTTTATCTTTTTTTTTATTTTATATTTTAAAAGTAATTATAAATATACTTTTTATTTGAGTAAAAAGAATAATAAATTCTTTTTTAATATTATTATTAATTTAGCTTTTAATTGGATTATTAAATCCTCTAATATTATATAGTATTACTTTATCTCCATTAGGATTTTATAATTAAATGCTATAGCTATTTCTATTGAGAGTTTTTATTAAAAAGAATTTTTAAGGGAATAATTGATTAAGTATACTATATAATCTTAATATTTTAATTAACTTTAAAATACTATTATTCAGAGTATTAAAGATAATTCTAATTTTAATTAATTTTGAGAAATAATTTTATTTATTTATTTCAAAAATATTAAATTGGAATTTATAAATTCTAATTTAATTAAAGTATATAATAATTAATATTTCAAGTGAACTATTATAATCGATGTTTAATTCTATAATTCAAATTATATATTTATAAATCTTATTAAACAAATAATATTTTAAAATATTGTTTTATTATTTAATTACATTTTAATTAATTATAAAGTAAAGATATTTTTATAAAAAAAATATTATCTGGAAGTATATATTAAAAGTCAAGTAATTCTTAAAATTAATAATAATTTTGTAAAAAGTAATTCTAAATAAACTATATACCCTTAAACTATTATATAAAATATAATAGATTAAACTCTTTTTATTATTTTATATAACTAAAAGAATATAAATAAATTAATCTATTTTCAATTTTATGCCTTAATTAAAATACTTTTTAATTTATTTAAAATATATATTTTTAATAATAATTTAATAAAAAATCTAATTTTCAATTCAAAATATATTTAAACTTTTCAATAAACAAATAATAATATTACCTTCTTTAAAGTTATTATTAAATTTAATTATTAATATAATAAAAAATAGACTTATATAAATTTAATAGATAATTATATAAAATTATATAGAATTCGAGAAAAGTATTAAATCTCTCAAATTATAATAGAAAAAATCTATTAATAATAATAATAATAAAACTAATATAATAATAAGAATAATATTAATTAATCTCACTTTTTTTATTATATTATTCCTATTAAAAATATTCTTAATTTTCTTATTATTTAAATTAACAAATATTACTTTCTTTTTAAATATATCCTTTTTTATATTAATAGAATATATTTATTATTAGAAATTATTATAATAATAATTATATTTAGAACCCTTCAATTTAATTATAATAATAACTTACTTCAATAAAAATCTTTATTATATAAAAATCACTAAGAGTATATATATAATTCAAAATTGATTATTAAAGAAAGATTAAAGATATAAAATATAATAAAATAATATAACTTAGAGTAGTTTTTATTAAAGTTTAATTAAATTATTTATTATTTTACACCACCATATAAAAATAATATTTTTATTGAAAATTCTATAATATATAAAAAGTATTAGAAAAGATAATATATAATTAAAAATCTTTGAGATATTTATATTTATTTTAACTAAATTATATTATAATATAATTAATATTATATAAATTATAATATTATATTAAGAAATAAATAATTAGAATATTTTTTTGTTTTAAATATAAAGTAATTTAATAATAATATTTAAATAAAAATACTTAAATTTTATAAATACTTTAAGGAATTATTATCTCCTACCTTATAATTATAAGGAAATATTTAGTTTTATTATAAAAATATAAAATAATTGTTTTTAATTAATAGAGTTCTAATATCTCTTTATTTTATAATAGGAAATAAAATATAATATTAAAAAATTAATAATTTACTTGATTTTTTATTCTTATAGTGAAATAATAAAAAATATTATAATTAGATTTATTAATTATATTAGCTTATTTTATAAAGAATCTTTAAATTAATTAAATAATATATAAGAAAAAAGAAGATAAAATATTAATTGAAAAGTTTTTTATATTTTATATAATTAATATATTAGATTTTCCTTTATTTAATATATTTAGTTTTTATTGAATTAATAAAAATAAATTATAATATAGATTTCAATAAAAAATAAATATAAATTTTATTTGTTTATATTAATTCTAAAAAATATAAGCTTTTTTTTAGGAATTATTTATATAATTTTTATAATATTATAATATTTATATTACTAAATAAAATCAAGTTTTATAAAGATTATATATAGAAAGCTTATAATTTTATTATAAAATATAATATATATAATTTAATTATTTATAAAACAAACAAATCCTTGGAATTTTAAATTATAGAAAAGTGAAATATTAAATCTAAAGATTATATATTATTGTGAGAAAAAAGATTTTTATTAAGATTAAAGATAATAAAGGATATTTATTAAAAAAGTCTAAATGAATTAAAGGATTTAATAACTACTTTTAAAATAAAATTAGTTTATTTTAATATTAAAGATAATAAAAATAAAATTAATAATTTTATTAATAATTCCAAATTGAATAATAGTGATAATAATAGTAATGATAATAATAATAATAATAATAATAGTAATAATAATAATAATAATAATTTAATAATTAAAGTTGTAAGAAGTATTATAAATAGTATTAATTTTAATAAAAGGTATATATTATCTTTTAATAAAATTAATATTATGATTATATCTACTTGTAATATTAATAATAATAATAGTAGTATTAGTTTAGATAATCTCTTTATATTATTAAATAATATAATATAAAATAATATTAAGAAATTCATTTTTAATATTATTTTAAAATTAAGATTTTATTAAATTTAATTAATAATTTAATAATAATAATAATAATAATAATATTAATAATAATATTCTAATATTAATTCTATATAAAATTAATTGAATTCTTTAAAATATTAAAAAAAGAATTAAGAAATTTGTATTAAAAAAAAAGGTTTATTAGGGTTGTTTTTTTATTATTATGTGATTTGTATTTAATAAGATATTAAGCATAAGTCTTTTAAATATATTAATTAATAAGAAATTTTTAGAAAAATTTATTCTATATATTTATTATTTTATTAAAATAATTTTATTTGCTTTGTTTTTGTT
Organism: Botrytis tulipae; assembly: GCA_004786125.1. Taxonomy (NCBI): domain Eukaryota; kingdom Fungi; phylum Ascomycota; class Leotiomycetes; order Helotiales; family Sclerotiniaceae; genus Botrytis; species Botrytis tulipae. Next base: position 54,061 of record PQXH01000239.1, read on the forward strand.
TTTTTTTGTTAATTTATTTTTAATCTTATTTTTCAATCTATTCGAAATTTTAATCTATTTATTTTATATATTTTGTTTCTTTTTTTTATATTTATATTTTCTTTTTTATTTCTCAAATTCAATATATTTTTATATTCTTTTTATTATATAATATTAAGATTTATTAATATTATAAAATTATTAATACTTTTTAATTTATAATTCAGTCTAAATATTTTTATCTTTATAAAAACTAGAAAATCTCAAGAATTTATTATTATAGTTTTTTAAGCTTTTCTTTTTTTTTATTTAATCTTATATTCTTTAGATTATAATAATATAATTTTTTTCTAATTTATTATTGATTATTTAGAAGCTATTAATAATATATTAATTTATATCTTACGCCTATTTAATATAGATAAAAATAAATTCAAAGTTTTTAATAAGATTATAATTTAAAATAATAATCTCAATAACTATTATAGCAATCTTACTAATAAATCCCTTAATATTATTATTAAAAATAAACTATATATATAAAATAAAATAAAAATTATTAATTATATCAATTAATAAATTAAGTTGTTAATATAATATAATACTTAACAAATTTATTTCAAAAAATTATAGAATAAATATTTAATAATCAAATATTAAAAAGAGAATACCTTTAATATTAGTTTTACCTAAACTTTAGTAAATATAAATAATTGATAATAATTCAATATTAAAGTTAATATTTATTATATTATTTAAAGGATTTTTATTAAGGATATTATAAAACATTTGAATAATATTATATAATAATAGCTTACTAATTTTTTTTTTTAATTAAAATATTTAATATATATAAATAAGGATTTTACTATAATTAAAAGTTAAATGAAAAATAAACTTTCTTTTTTAGAATATTCTAATATTTTATAAAAATAGTATAAAATAAAAATATAGAAAAATATATACTTTGAAATATTTTATTCTTGAAATAATATAGAATATATTAAGAATAAATCTATTAATCCCTTTTTTTCTATTATTTAAGATATCTAATTTATATTTAAACTATATATTACTTTTTCTTAAATATTTATTTTTCTTTTTTTTTTATAATTCTATTTATTTTTTAGGGTTATTTCTATTTAATGAAGTTATAATAAAATTAACTAATAAATTTACCCTTTTTTAATAAAGTTAATTAATAAAATAATTACTTTTTAATAAAGTTGTAATAAAGTTGATTAGTAAAATTATTATTTTTTAGTAAAATTGTAATAAAATTGATTAATAAAATTATTACTTTTTAATAAAGTTATAGTAAAGTTAACTAAAATTATTATTTTTTAATAAAATTGTAGTAAAGTTAATTAATAAAATTATTATTTTTTAATAAAGTTATAGTAAAGTTGATTAGTAAAATTATTACTTTTTGATTAAGTTATAATAAAGTTAATTAATAAATTTACTCCTTTTTAATAAAGTTATAATAAAGTTATAATAAAGTTATAGTAAAGTTAATTAATAAAATTATTTAATTATTTTATATATATTTTTTTATTATATTTTATTCTTTTTTTTTTTATCTTTTTTATATTAACTTATATTAATTTATATTATTTTATAACTTTCTCTCAATTAATAATTAATTCTATATTACCTTTAAATTCTTTATTATTTAATAATTTATTTTTCAATATATTTCTTAATAAATCTCCTATTAATTTCATTATATATAAAATTATTTTTATATTATTTATTAATATTCAAATTATTAAAATCTATTATAAATAGAATTAATATAATATATTTATATTCAATCTATTTATTAATATATTATCTTTAAAAAAAACTTTTATTATAATTTAATTTTTATTTTAATAATAGAATTATTTTATTAATAAATTTCAATCTTTTATCAAAATTTTAAATATTAAAAATAAAATAATAATTAAAATAATTAATAATAAGGAAAAAAAAGAAAAAAAAAAAAAAAAAAAAAAAAAGAAAAAAAAAAAAAAAAAAAAAAAAAAAAA
>PQXH01000240.1:0-56052 GCA_004786125.1 Botrytis tulipae
ATCTAACTCCCCCCTCTGAAAATCCGCCCCCCCCCCCCCCGCCGTACACCCCGACCCCGCACTCAAACTCGTATGACCAAATGAATCCTGCACCAGAACCCTCGCACCCACAAATCCCTCTGCATTCCTCCTCGCACTAATCAATGGCGTCACGTTATCCGCCGCATTCGCAATGTACAGAATCGGATGCGATGTATTCCCTTCAAAGGGGCCTGTAAATCGCCATTTTGCAGGGACGGTTCGACCTACACAGCTAAGTCTGAATTCGACGCCGACGGCGCCGGCGGCGGGGGCGGAGGCAATGAGGTTTGTAGCGTAGGTTTTGAAGGCGGAGAGGCTGGGAGGGAGGGCACCGCCGTCAGTACACATTATAGCTGCGCTGGCGTCGGCGGTGGCTTCGGAGTCTTCGTCTTCGTCGTCGATGGGAGAGGGGAGATCGCTGCAGGAATCGTGGGGACAGTCACAGGTGAAAATTTCGCGCATGCCGAAGGTGGAGGTGAGATCGATGAAGGGGACGCCGTTGCCGGTTTCGAGGGCTTGGAGAACGGTGGCTAGGGAGGGGTAGAGGAGAATGGGGCGGTAGAGAGAGGCGGAGATAAGACGTTTGAGGGAGGAGTAGGTTATTAGTTCGGGGATGGAGGATGGGTCTTGGGGGGGCACGAAGATAGGGTGGATTTTTAGTTGGGAGAGGAGAGTCGTTAGGCGAGTGGAGATTTGGGAGGGAGTAGGGGAGTAGAAGGCGCAGATGGTGGGACCGGATAGGTGGCAATAGTGGTAGAATGCTGACATGATTTTTTCGGAGTCGTGAAGAAAAGAGGTGTGAGTGTTGGTCGACCATTCGTTGTAGTTTACGTTGCCTGGTTGGTGTTAGTATTGGAGTTTACTATAGGAGGTCCATCTACTGATCATTCTCATATAAGAAAACGTATCATGTAGTCTTTTTGTTTTCTTTCCCCATTTCTTGTAATTTCTAGATCAGGAAAAAGTAGTGCTTTTGGAGGATTGGAGAGTACCTGCAGAAGAAGAGAGCAGAAAGGGCACTTGGAAAGGAAATCTATTCCACAGAATACATACCATCACTAACCATCCTCTCCACCAAATCAGGATACATAGCCGCAAACACACCACCCAAAAATGTCCCATAACTAAACCCCCAATATCTCAACTTTTCCGTGCCCGTCTTCCTCATAATTTCAAGCATATCACGTGCCACACTCGTCGTACTCACAAATTTTAATAACGATTCCTCTCCTCTAGCTTTCGCTTCCCGTTCCATATTTTCCTCGCAAGTTTTCGAAAGAGCACTTGCTCTCGCATATGCATCATGCAGCATTCCCGGGTGCGAATCCACTACTCCTACATCACTCAATCTCCAAATCTTTGCATTTTGACGTGAGGAACCCCAGCAATTGATGAGAGGTGTCGAGGCCCCTATTCCTCGAGGATCGAAAGATATGATATCGTGATTTTTACCGACGATTTTTTGAAGATTGTGTCCATTTCGTCGTAGGGAAAAAATTCCTGAACCGCCTGGTCCGCCAGGATTAGTGAAGACGGGACCGAGGTAGTTGGTTAGATCTGTTGCGGGGATTTTGATGATCGCAAGGGAGATTCTGGAAGGATTGGAAGTGTTAAGCCAGTCTAGTGGTAGGGAAAGACGAGCACATTGAAACGCTGAGTAGCAAGTATGCCAGATTAGGGATTCGCTTGGTTCGACCTGGAGACGTGAGAATGTGGAGGAGTTTACCTGGGGAAAGAACTTACATCTTTCCATTGCCAACCTGTTTTTGCGAGAACTGGGGTTAGATTATTCAATTCGAGGTTTGCAGAAGATATCAGTTGTGAAGGGATTCCATAATGCCATATGGTAAGAATGAAAGTGCCAAGGAAGAGAGCTGAATAGAACTTTAGTAGTGAGTATCCTTGAGATTGAGTTGGGGTAATTATGGATGTTGTTCTCTTTTTAGACGTCATTGTAGATTTGGATACAATAACATCTCGAAGAGTATTCAAATAGAGACATTCATGATATTGAGAATTTTGGTAACCTTAACGTCGTTATATTGCTGGAGGCTTGCATGATCGTCCATCGGAATAATACGAGACAGCTTCAATACCAAATAGCTGAACCTACCACGTCTACCTATTATGATCCATACTCACCAATAATACTGAGGTGATACTAATCAAGATATATCAGGAAAGACCATCTTTAATCCGGGAAGTGCGAGTGGTTGAATGTCAGATAAGCATATGAATCTCCCAATAAGATTCATTTATTCGTCATTGCTCTCGGGCATTTATCTGCATCTTAGAACTGTAGATGAGATTCGTACAATATCCAAGCCAAGATGTCTTTGAAGAGTTGTTTGGTCCTTGTTTCACCCGTACAACTCGTGATATTAACGTTACCCGATAATACCGAGGCCTATAACGCGCATTTGGCAAAAACCCCAAAAATAGATTTCTGTTTAATACAAAAAAAGTTTCTATAATTTATATAATGTAATTATAGAAATTTTGGAAAGAAAAATTGTATTATATAGAACTATATAAATTATAATTTTATTCTAAAAAATATTATATTATTAGAAAGCTTTTATTATTAATATTATTAATATAATTTTAGAATCTATTTTAGAATCTTTTATAAAAAGTATACTAATATTCAAATTCTAATATATAATCTTTTTTGAATAATTTTCTTTTTATATATAAACTATTATATTATAAGCTAAAGAATTTCAATAAGGATTCCTTATCTCGCTTATTTCAAATCCAAGCTAAGATCAAATTATATAACTAATATAGCTTTAGTTAATATTTATAATATTCAAAAAAGTATTCAATTCAATACACAACTTTTAAGGAATTAATAAAATAAAAATAAAAGAGGTATTATTATTAATTAAAATTCAAAAAATCAATTAATATAATCATTTTAAAATTATCTTAAAAATTAAAATTAAAATTTAATATAATAAAATTCTTTTTAATTAATTAGATTATTTCTTATTATACCTCAAATATCAAGCCTTATAATTAATCAAACCTAAATTAATATCTTAAATGTTAGAGTAGGTACTAGCAATGAATCAACTAGGTGTAATGTAGCACAAAGACTTTTCATTAATTTTCCTAAGACTATGAAAATTATACAATTTATACGTGTGTGCAGGCTCCCTTCGCTACGCGGTAGGCCCGAGGGCCCGCCGACACGTGCTCATATGGAGCCCTACTACATGTGACCGTGACATAAATACTAAAAGAAATATTCAATTCAATATATAACCTTAAAGGAACTAATTAAAAAAAAAAGAGATTTTATTATTAATTAAAATTCAAGAAATCAATTAATTAAATTATTTTTAAATTATCTTAAAAACTGGAATTTATATTCAATATAAAAGTATTTGATAATAAAAATTAAAATATTGAAATTGAATTTTTATTTGAAATTTTTTAAATATTTTAATAATAAATGAAAATTTTAATTTTTGAAATAATTCAAAAAAAAATTATGTCAATCAATTCCTTAAATTCTAATTAATAATAATATCTCTTTTCTTTTTATTTTGTAAATCTCTTTAAGGTTGTATACTGAATTAAATATTTTATTTTATAAAAATACACTCCTAAATTCTAAATACAGTTTCAGCTCAAGCAAAAATCTATTTTTGGGGTTTTTGCCAAATGCACGTTATCGGCCTCGGTAGATAAGAATAATAAGAAATTGTGGACTGTCTGTCAACTTGTGTGGAGTTAGATGGCGGTTTGCATGAATCGAAAATGGATTGAAAATACTTCCCTTTTGAGTGAGTCGAGCCGATGTGAAGTTTTTCTCGTGTCCAGTTACTTTTTCTCCTTGAGAACTCAATCATTTCTCCATTCTCAACACACTCTCTCACACAAACGCCTCTTTGCAATCAAATTCTCGTGTATTATCTACCCGATGTACAGTGAATGATATTTGAGGACATTATTAGCTTACACTTATATATTCCTAATTCCTAATTCCTCACCTGATTCGACGATACGATATCCAAACTTGTCGTGAATTATACTAGCCATACAGTACGAAGAGTCACGAGTCTGTAATCACGACATTAGATTCTATTTGTGTACCACAATGTGTAACAGGTAATCATTTATGCAAGTGTCCGCTTCAGCTCAACATCATTTCCTCTCTTCCGTACTCGATGGACAACACTTCCGGCTCTAATGTCGATTCACCAATCGCAATCCGAAGTAATCGAGGTTGTTGGACGTGTAGAATTCGGAAAAAGAAATGTGATGAAATACAACCCGGTTAGTCATGATTAGTTTTTGCTTGCCGAAGAAAAAGAATTAATATCCGATTCTCATAGGTTGTTCGAGATGTAAGGATGTTAATGTAGAATGTCACTATGGTCCCAAACCAAAATGGATCGATGATCCAAAGTTTGCAAAAGAAGAATTGGAGAAAATTAAAGCTATTGTCGCTGCCTCTGCAAGTAAAAAGAGAGCCGCTTTTCGTGCGAGGAAAAATACGGGTTCTATATCGTCGGTGCCCAAATCACCAAAATCACCTAGTACTAGTACTAGTACCACGACGAAGATCGCTAAGAAAGGAGACGATTTACCAAGTGTCGAGAATGTCGCTTCTATGTCTACACCACCCATTGAAATGGATGATGATAAACTCATTGAACCTAAGTCTCCGTTATTCCCAAAATGGATCGAAGATCAAGAAGCAAGTTTAATGATGCATTATCTTGATCATGTCTTTTTTATCCAATTCCGGTTTCACACCCCATCATTATCATCGGGAAGAGGGTGGTTACTATCATTGCTCACAAAAACAAAACCTCTCTATCATGCAGCTCTAAGTTTAAGTGCTTTCCACCGTCAATCTCTTCTTTTGGAACAAGAGAGTGGTCAAGCGGAAATAGATTATCTGCATGAACTACAACATCATTATGATTTGGCACTGAAAGGGCTGCAAGATTTCATCCAAACAAATAATAGAAATGCATCTGAACAAGGGGCTTTTGATGGAAATATCCAAATTTTAGCTTGTATGATTCAATTGATATCCTTCGAGGTTAGTATCTCTCTCTTCCACGATGCATCACAAATCATAACACAATCACTGACAAACGCTCAAAGCTCTTCAACGGTGGTGTAAGCAATTGGCAAGTCCATCTCAGAGCAGCATCAGAACTCATATTAGTTCTTCACGAAGTCTCAAATGGTAGCATACCAGGTCCAGAAACACTTTTGACTTCATCTCAATGTTTCAATATCCCAGGAGCAGGCTCACCAGAATCAATTTTTAGTGAAAGTTTGGTTTCGCGCGATAGTGCTGCATTGGATTTTTTTACGGGGGCAATTATTTGGATGGATGCGCTGTGAGTTTTCTTGGGTTTCGGAGCCGTTTTCGTTTTTTATTATTTCAGTGTATGCTGGAAAGATTGAAGGGCCGTGGAAGGACATATGGCAGAAGTCTTGTCTTACTCAGATTTTTGTATCATCTGAACAAGTATTCGATTGATAAGGAGTGTCATTATGGGGGCAAGCCCCCAAACCCCCATAGCTCGCTGCGCTCGAAGTTTGTACATATGATATTATTCGGCCTCCATGGCAATGGCCCCCGGAGGGCCAGCGGAGCGTCATCCGCAAAACTTGGTTTCTATATTTCTTTACTAACACCGAATTCATAGAGCCTGTGTATCAACCGGATCCCATCCTTGGCTTTCCGAATTCCACAATCGACTACTCTCCGCTAAGAGAACTGGCTCCTCTCAATCCGACCACAAAATCCAATTAGCCTCTATTATGGGATGTGAAAACTGGGTTATGATAATGATTAGCGAAATAGCCTGGCTAGGAACCTGGAAGCGAAAACACGAATCTGATTCTACCATAGATTTCAAACAACAATTAATCTTCACCGAACAAAACATTCGAGGTCGTCTTGAATCTAAAAATTCAGAAACGTTAGAGGAACTCCACGCATTGCGGTCAATTCACCGAGGAACCCCGCCATCCTATGTCACAGAACTGTATAATAAACATACAATCCTCCTGATAACCCACATTTTCGCTTGCGCATCTCTCATCTATCTTCAAATGGTCATCACGGATAACCTACTCCCGGAAGATGTCGATATGATGCTCCACAACACTATCAACGCTATGCGCATGATCCCCAATCCTCAAATGTTCAGAGGATTGGTGTGGCCGCTGAGTGTAGCAGGTTGTTTGGCAAGCTCGAAACAAGATCAGGAGTTCTTTAGGGAGACGTCGAGAGGAGCGGTAACGGATTCAAGAAGTTTTGGAAATTCGAGTAGTGCGTTTGAGATTTTGGAAAAGAGTTGGGAGTTGCAAAGGAGAGAGGGGAGATTGATTGATTGCACCACGACGATTAGGGAGATGGGGAGTTGTATACTTTTGGTTTGAATTATGAATGTATGGGAATTTTTTTGGAAATTGAAGGTTTAAGCTTTTAGGAATGTTGAGATGAGAATTATTGGTCATACTTTTACCTATAGACTATTTATTTGAATTATTTCGATACCCTCTTTCTTTTGCGTTTAATTTTCATTCCCAAATTACCTCTAAATTCTAATTTTTAACTCGACCCAGATAACCCCAAATCCCTCTCAATTATCCTAACCATCCTCAACAGCTTCTCCTCCTCCAATCTCCTCCCCACAATCTGTAATCCCACACTTCCTCCCTCATATTTCTGCGCACCTTCTTTCCCAGGTCCCCAAAGAGCTTCCATATCCGTTTTCCCACCATCATTCCCATCCGCATCGCCCCACACATCTCCCTCCTCCACCTCCCCAGCAGGTAAACACGCAACCGGTAAATCCAACCCATTAAACACACTCGTATACCCCCAATACTTCGCCTCTTCATGCGCATTCGCTACCGTTACACCTCCTGGCGCGACAATACAATCTACTCCCGTCTCCAACATCAGTTTCGCATATGCGTCTTGGATTCTATTTCTCTCTTTATGCAATTTCCATTGTTCGGAAACGGTGCGGTTTTTTGTGGTTTTCTTTTCTAAAAGCCATTGGAGTAAGGAGGTGGGAGGCTCGGAGGTGAGAGAGAGGTGAGAGAGATATTCGGCGCCGCCGTCGAGTAGGTACATCGCATCGACTGTAGAGATCAGAGGCGCGTGGAGATGTGTCGGGAAGGGAATAATTTCGTGTCCTGCTTCTTTGAGTGTGGATTCCGTGGAGTGCAGCACACGGGTGATGGGTGGATGAGGAGTGTGCACTCCATCGGTATATATAATACCGATTTTCAATTTCCTGTTCTCTTCGTTCTCAACAACAACACCTTCGCGACATCCCCATGGAATCGGAAGTAGTCCAACTTCTCCTCTCCAAGGCTGCGCATCCAAAAGCGTTTTACAGAATAATTCCACATCCGCCAAACACGTGGCAATGGGTCCCACAACCCCAATCACACTTTCCATCCCATCGTGTGCGCCCGAGAGCCCGGAATGTGGAAGTCGCGCCACACTAGGTTTGAAACCGTAGATACCGCAACTGAGCGCGGGACTGCGAATACTTCCTCCGATGTCGGTGCCGATGCCGAGAATCGAGCCGTGCATGGCTACGAGTGCGGATTCACCGCCGGATGAACCACCGGGGGAGAGAAAGGTATTCAAGGGATTGGTCGTGGTGGAATAGAGATTCGATCGTGTTTCGAGAGCCATGAGTCCTTGGGGATTGGTGGTTTTGACGTGGAATACTGCGCCGCTGTTGCGGAGGACTTGGATGCACATTCCTTCTTGAGAGGGGGAAGTGCAGAAGTTATCGGCCCAGCCTACGAAACCGGATGTGGAGGGTGTGTCGATGAGGTAGATGTGTTCTTTTACGGAGATGGGGAGACCGTGTAGAGGTCCGATGGGAGACCCGGTTTGAGTCATGTGCGCGTCGAGTTTGGCGGCGTGGGAGAGGGCGCTGGGGTACATGGTCCAGGCGAGACAGTTTGTCTTTATTTTGTTTCGTTAGTTCTTTCCTTTTTACTCCTGTTCTTTTCAGATACTGTTCGGCAATCCTATTGGAGGTTCAATGACTGAGATTAGGGTAACAAAATTCCGGAAGGAAGGAAATTGAAGACAAACCGCTTGATGAGCAACAGCGCTCGCTTTACAAAACGCCGTTGTAACTTCCACAGCTGTGTACTCTCTCGTTCTCATTTTTTCCAGCAAATCCACAGCAGTACTATACACAATCTTTATCTCTCTCTCATTCAACAAACCACAAGTTTTCACTAAATCAAGAGGTCGTTTTGATTGGAGGAGGTCGGCTGGGAGAATCCATTCCGAGGGAATAGAAGAGAAAATCTCTCGTTGGCGACGAGTAGCGATGGCCTGCCATGTCAAAACTGTAGAGGTTTTCGAAGGCTGTTCTTCCGCGAGCTCGGAAGTAGTGGATACACGAACTTCCTTGACAGGAGTCGCGAGAGACGATGAAAGTTCTGCGATGGAGGGAGCCATGGTTTGAAGAATTGGAAGACACTGATCTTCTATTTTCTTGAGTCGAACGATTTGTTTCCCGGATGTTTGTACAAACACAGTAAAACCAATTTCAATATTTAGAGAATGGAACAGAGCGAATTGTGCAACGTTAATTAACCAAAATGCACAGAACACACTTAAAACAAATTTTCAAAAGCTACATATCACATCTTCCATGAGATACATATGTATATTTATATCCAGACTCTCCAAATAAGAACAGACCGTCTGTATCCTTACGCCTCGCCCTTCCCCATAGATACGCAGCACAGCTACTTCATACCTACCCACCTACCCACACGAACTCAAACTTCGAAAGAAATCGTCACATCCGGAACCGCATGCGATTGCCGAATGAAAACCAACGGATTCTGATCAATCGATCAGATAAGAAAAGCGATGATCAGATTGGTGGGGTGGTGGATAGGAAGGTCCTTGCACGGGACGAATCGGATCAATAGTGAGGGAAATTCGCGTCCACTTTCCTGAGAAAAGGGGTCGTGTCGACTTACCTTGCTTGGTAGCGTTGAGGAGGTTTGCGGTGACATCTTGGAGGAAGTTGTTTGGTATAAAGGAGGAATGTTCGGGTGGTTGTTTTCTTGTATTTGTATTATTATATTCTGTGTTTCTTGTGAGATAATTTGAATAGACTATCTATCTCCTGTACAAAATCATTGTGTTACTTCGATATCAATTAGCCTTTCACATCCATCCATATCCATATCCACAACCAAAATCATGGGTTCCATCACACCCGAACAAAAATCCGGGGAATACCCTCAATTAAAAGAAAACACCATCAGAGTATACAAAAAACGAGGTATTGATCCCCTTCCTCATTAAAAAACAAATTCTAATCCCTCATAGCACATTATGATTACCGCACGGTTCATTCAATTCTCTCTCAAACATTCGTCTCTACAATTTCATTCATAGTACCAGATGAAGATGGAGAACCATCGCCATTCTCCTTACCAATGACCGCTGTGGCTGGAAACTATGATCCTCACAAACCCATCTGTGAAGATGACGGAACCGAGGAACAGTATGTAAAAGAACAGGAGAGTTTCGGCGACGGACTATTCGATGTCTATCTCCACGGAAATTCCGCCATGATGTTGAACCGGATGACGAAACAGGGAGGGAACATGAAAATTGTAATCAGTAGCACCAAAGGTATATTATATTTACCATCATTCAAAACAAGTACTCTATTAACACCTCTAGTCGACGGTCTAATTCTCCACTTCACCCCCAATGGCCATTCCCTCAACTACCGCTCCTGCATCATCCACGGCACCGCCGAACCCGTGACTTCCACCGCTGAAAAACACTACGCCATGCATCTTCTCACAAACCACATGATTCGTCGTCGCTGGTCACAGACCAATCCCGTAGCGCCCGAAGCCATGAAATCGGTGCAGGTGATTAAAGTCGTTGTGCGCAGTGCGTCGGCGAAGATTCGGACTGGGAACGTAGAGAGTTTGGAGCGGGGAGGATTGGGAGAGCGGGATGATGTATGGACGGGAGCGTTGCCGTTGTATGAGGTACTGGGACAACCGGTACAGAGTGCGTATTGTGATGATAGGAAGGTGCAGGAGGGAGTGGTGGATTGGATGGAGAGGAGGAATAGGGAGGAGAGGAGGTATGCGCAGGAAAAGGCGATACCGTTGACGTTGGGTGGTTGCAGTAAGTGATGTGTGTGTAGTATGTGATATTTAATAATAGATACCCCAAATGAAGAATCTGATACAGGAATTGATTGACACGCAGAATAATGACATATAATGTGAGAAGGACAGATGTTCTAGAGTTCATGTGTAGCAAATCCCAAGCCATCCCATATGTTCAATTGATTCCTATTAGACTTCAAAATTCAATCGCATGAGGCAATGCACCAAATTCGATACTTATTCAGCTACTGGAGAAAAATTAAACCTTCTATATGCTGTTGAACTTATATTCATTGGATTACGCTAATGCTATTCAGAACATTAATTCTCAATTCTCAAATTCTGTATAGTCGTTACTATTTCTCTTATTCATCATCTTGTTCTTCTTGCCAATAGCCTTCCTTTTCCTCCCCCGATTCATCTCCGTCAATTTCCTCTTCCTCTTCCACTCTTACTGTCGCCCTCACCCGCTGATCATACTCTTTCATGATCTGAGCCGCCTTTCCCTTCTCTCTATGATAACGCTCCCTTTCCGTGCGGTTACGGTTGTTTTTTCTTGCCACTAGTCTTTCTTTCTCCTACTCGTCGTCACCATTTACGATTTCCTCCTCTCGTTTTGCTGTTTCTTGATGTTTCCGTTTTACTCGTTCCTTTTTCCCGAGCATTTTCTGTTCGAGCTTCCCCTTTTTGATTGGATCATTCCCGTTCATGATTTCCTCCTCTCGTTTTACTCTTCTTTGCTTATTTCGCTTTGCCTGTTCACTTCTTTTGAGCCTTCCCAGTTCGACTTTCCTCTTTTTGATTGGATCATTCCCGTTCATGATTTCCAAATCTCGAAGTCTTTCTCTACGAGTGCGCTGTTTTTGTAGTTCATTTTTTCGGAGTCTTTTTCGTCGTTGCTCTTCAGTCTCTTGTCTCTCGGACAAAGACTTCTTTCTGCCTCCGCCGCCACGGGTTTCTTCTTCAGCTTCTTGGCTACTATTTTCCATTGTTGAAAAGTCCGCAGTTCCCAATCTCCTATTCTCTTCTCGTCTACGACTTGCTGGATTTTCTTGGCGCGCCATTTCTTTGTACCTAGTCTCCCCATTCTCCTGCCACATGGCACGTTCTCCTTGTCCAGGTCTCCCACCTCCAGCTTGCAGGGTTCTTCCTCTCAAACGATCGTCTATGTTCATTGTCTCTGTGTTGTTTCTGTTGGTATCAACTTGGTTGATAGGTGTAAAGTATTTTAGTCTATTATGGTTGTATTCGTTCTTGATCATTATTATCTATGGAAATCTATCAATTAATATAGGGAAGCGCTAGCGCCGCGCTAGCTAGTACAGTGCCCTCTATGATCATTATTATGTATGGGATGTATGGGAAGCTAGTACTTAGTATAAGGAAGCGCTAGCTAATACAGTGCCCTCTATGATCACATGATCGATATCCCGACAGTTTCCAATACTGTCTCCATCCCCATGTGCCATCCCCACCCTCAAATTTCACCCCCTCATTCTGCTTTCCGCTTCCTCCCGCCGAGCGCGCTCCATCCCGCTCTCTCCCCCCCCCTCTCTCCCCTGTTCCCCTTCTCTTCTCTCTCTCTCTTCTCTCTCTTTCCCTCGTCTTTTCCGCATGCTTTTCAAGGTTCAATTCCATCTCCACCACAACCAGACGCTCTGTATCCGTCGGAGATAGTAATCTTCTCGGACCAGACATAATAGTCGAATATCTTGCAGTTATCTCCAAAAACCAAAATTAACAATATATAACAAATAAATCCGAATCTCTCTTGATTCCTCGAACCCGCCTCATCCCCCGAACTTTCCGTATCTATCCGCACAATCCCTCTTCGTCCAAGCTCCCCTTGGTACTTATCCCCAATTAATATAACAGTACCCACGTGCACTAAATACCGATCTTGAACGATAATTATAATAAAAGAATGAAAATATGTATTTGGTGTTTTGATGTTCTGTTACCATATCATCCCATGCTAGATCTTATTATGAAACGAATGAAGAGAGGGGGAAGAAACAGACGAGCAATATGAGATGTAAAAGTTGGGTAACAAGAGAAGAGCAAAGACGGAAAGTAGGTTCTGGAAAAGTAATGTCATATGAAGGTAAAAAGAAGGAAAGAGCGAGGGGAGTTTGAATGCTTGGACATGTTGAGGTTGCTACCGCTGTACTATTCACGATATGAAGAAGTTGCGAGGAAGAAAGAGAGAAAAGCAGGGTAAGATTACATTGAAGAAGGAATGCTCGTTGCCGTATAATAAAATTCTTCGTGATAGCATAAAAAATACCAAATTATATCATGATCTACTAGTAATACACCCTGCGATTTTTTTCCATACCAATTAAACATTAATAATTCCATCTCTCGTTTATCCCTCTCACAGGAAAGGACTACCAATCCTGAATACCCTCCTCAGCGAGATCAAGCGGTTCCCCATTAGCCGCCGCCCTTGCATTACTAATTTCCCATTCAAACTCTTTAAGTGCTCTAATCTCACTCCCTACAAAAAGACCCCCAATTAACCCATCAATAATACCCGCTCCAAGTCCCAAACTACTCAATAGCATAAGTATAAATGCAACGAAATTTCGGGGACTCCACCAAACAGCTATAAAACAACCTATACTAATGAATACTGAAGCAACGAAATGACCTAAACGAAGACGTCTTTGACGACGCTCTCGGAGTCGGTAGGTATGGATCATTGCGATGATTTCATCGTATGTTGAGATAGAGAGGTACGGTGGCGATGAGGAAGTTTTGAGTTGTGTATGAGCACTGAGAAGATGAGATTCTGAGGGTGCGGTTTGGAGGTAGACACCATTAGAAACGGCGGATTTATTCTTTACTGTTTGTTCGGTTGGTGATGCATATTTTGTATGTACCAATGTTGCTTCGACGGAGAAATGATCACTCAATGAGCATTGATATTTGGAATGTCGTTGCAGCATACCAACACGTGCATCTTTTACTATCCATCCTCCCGCCGATGGATTATTTTCGTCGAAACATGTGTTGGCGAAAATATAGTCTAGTCGTTTTGCACGAGGGTCAGGGGTATCGCCGGGAATCTCAATCTCGGGACGATTTGGACCAAGACGCTTTTGTTCCCCCTTATTCCAACGCCAAGTATTTAATACGCTGTCGCAAGTTGCACCGTTTTCCGACAAATTGAATTCGGCAGTTGGTATTGGGCGTCTTCGAGCCTTTTCGACTTCATCAATTGCAGCACCGATAGAGCAATCAGGATGTAAGACCATCCAGACATCACGAGCAGGTGAATGTGTGCTGATAAGTCGATGGGCGAGGGATAATGGTATCATATTGAAATCTCCCAGGCCAAGAACTAAATGTCCACGCTCTGCAGCACCTCTCATAAGTTTCGCTATTTCCCATGCTTGCGCTGTTCGGTGGCAGATATACGAATCGTTTGGTTCTGTTTCGTATGGTGCGTGGAGCTATGTACGTTAGTTTTGGCAGAGCAGAAAGCTTCGAAGTACTTGCATGCGTAGTGAAAACCTCCACAATATCTTTCGGCCCTTGTCCAAATCGTATTCTGGCACCAGCAACACCCTTCCCAACAAACCAATCGCCTCTGAAAAACGCGGTAGGTCGGCCATTCAGAGGATACCTGAACATCGAGCTCTCTTCGATTGGCCATTTAGACAAAATTGCCAACCCCCCTCCAAAAATGCCACTGTGATAAAACTTTCCATAAGGCAAAATATGCTTCGTTTCTTTTCGTATGCTCTTGTAATCTTCTTGTGTCCAACACTCCTGTAGACCGACTATATGGGGTATAGGACTTGCAGAGCCAATGGCTTGCCCAATTTCCGTAAGACGTTCATTCCGTAGGGTAGAGAGAAACTTGAGACCCCAACAATTGAGGGTGATCACATTGATCTCATTAACTTCTAGTGATGGAGAGTCCATAACAATTGACGTAAGGTTTGGGGAGAGAGAAGTGGTAGAATAGAAGTCTTATATCGTGAAGATATGCTGAGGCGGAAGCGGCGTAGTGCTGAAGAAATGAAATTAAAGAACTCCGTTTTGAGATTTTGACCCTTGCAGTTGCATACAATAAATTCTATCACTCTATTCTATTGAAACCAAATTCAGGTAAGCAGAAGAAGTTCGGACAATTAGTTCAATATCTGGATTGAGTAGCTGTGATGGTGTTTTGAACCAATTCCCATCAGTTCGGTCCCTTCCCTTGAATTAACCTTCATGACGTTTCTAGGCTCAACACCAAGGACTCAAAACCAGGGGTTCATGAGTCCCATCCGGTAAAACAGCCGATGCCATACAAGGGTAAGCGCATCGCGGTTAATTTCTCCATGTGCCAGCGCTTAATTGATTTGAGTCGTCATTAATGTAACAAGAGCTCGAGAGCTCGAAATAATATCCGACATTGATAAAAATAGCTACAACTCCGTTCAATATGGCAGAAAGGCACCAAACAAAACGTCGAAGATACGATAGCGAAGTTTCTACACCGGGTTATAGCTCGCCCGATGAATTGGCAGATGATAAAGCAACCCGACCATCTACGAGCACGCGTCGCGATTCAACACGCAGACAATCAAGACCATATTCTAGTGATGGCAGCGCCGATGAACTAGATCATACAAATACCCGTCATCGAAGTTCGCGAAGCCCCCGAAGTCGTCGAAATTCAAATCATTCAAGGAGTAGATCTACCTCTGAAGACTCACATCGCTCAGCGCAATCCTCACCTACACCTTCTCATAAACCTTTAAAACTCAACTACAAATGCAAATTTATATTACGTGGACATCGCAAAGGAGTTGCGCAAGTAAGATATTCGCCCAATGGTCGATGGATAGCTAGTTGTTCTGCAGATGGCACAATTAAAATATGGGATGCGGAAACAGGAAAACATTTGCGAACAATGGAAGGACATCTTGCAGGTGTATCGACGATTGCTTGGAGTCCGGATTCAAACACTATAGCTTCAGGATCAGATGATAAGGTCATTAGGCTTTGGGATCGAGCGACTGGTAAACCATATCCTACGCCTCTACTTGGTCATCATAATTACGTTTATTCGGTCGCTTTTTCTCCAAAGGGGAATGTAATCGCAAGTGGGAGTTATGATGAAGCGGTCTTCTTGTGGGATCTACGTGCAAGAAGGCAGATGAGAAGTTTACCAGCGCATTCTGATCCGGTTGGTGCGGTGGATTTCATCCGAGATGGGACGTTAGTATGCAGTTGTTCTACTGATGGGCTCATGTAAGTTCATTTGCTAGCCATTCATAATTTTGTATCGGAAATACTAATTGTATCCTAGTCGTGTCTGGGATACTGCAACTGGTCAATGTCTTCGGACTCTCGTACACGAAGATAATGCGCCGGTAACCACAGTCCGATTCTCACCCAACGGCCGGTATATTCTGGCGCATACACTAGATTCTTGCATACGACTTTGGGACTATGTAGCTGGAACTTGCAAAAAGACATATCAAGGCCACGTTAATAATAAATACTCGTTAGGTGGAAGTTTTGGTTTCAGTGGTAATCAAGGATTTATTAGTTCGGGTAGTGAAGATGGAGACATTCTCTTCTGGGATGTTAGCACGAAGGAATTGATACAGAAAGTTCATGGACATGAGGGCGTAGTTTGTTGGGTTGATACTGCTCCGGGACCAAATGGAGCGATTGTCAGTGCTGGTTTGGATGGAACAGTTCGGATATGGGTCGATGTGGGTGATGAAGATGGGTCTCCAAGACTGGATGATTTACATCTTGAATCGCAAATCACAAATCACGTGAAACAGGAAAATGGAGAAGATGAAGATATGGGTGGTTATAGAAATGAGGAGAGAGATGATAGAGACGAGGAAAGACAAAGGAGATATAGCAATGATACCCCGAGAGATGATATGAGTGTGGATAGGGAGAGATCGCGAGATAGGGACATGGATAAGGAAAGAGATAGAAGCGAGTTACGCAGTCCGGAGAAGATGGAGGAAGACTAATCAGCTCTGATAGAGAAAGTTACTTTAATTTAATGTGTAAAGCATCACGCTATCCGTCCTCTTCTTGAACTCTAACAGTAGCCTAGAATTGGCTTCTCCATAATATCGAAAATTTTGGGAATGAATCCCGGTTCGATCTACATGGTTACTCGCAAGATAGCATGACAAACCAAGCTCCTCTCTTCTCGGTCATCAGACCACAGCTGTCACACGCAAGATACAAGTAGTATTTGTTATATGGGAGGGAAGTATAGTGTTTGAGCTTTGAAGCGGGAGCAATGCGTCTCTGTAAAAACAATAAGTCTGCTCAGTCTACTCAGTTACGTGACTAGGTTCCGTGATGCCTGTAGGTTTGTCTGATTTTTGGTAAGTGCTAAGGTAAGAATTTATCATGCGGTTATGTTCAGCAAACATGTAAAACGGCGTCTCACGTCCGGACCTGGTGATTAATCGGTGTCGAGATGGATATCAGTATAAGTATGAAGTGATGAGCACAATGATCTTTTGGGGTCTCAGGTTTGATATTGGATGTTTGAGATGGGTAAAAGGTATGGGATATATGGAACTTCTGAGGGCTTCTAAGAAAAGAGGAGATGTGAGCGCAGAATCTATATGTAGCGTGTCACATGATTTCATATCACTCCACCAGTGTCCTTTCCCAAGCATTGTGACTTATAGGCCATATCAACCCAATGCCCGCGATGACGGTGCCTTTTCCATGGAATCAAGGAGTTCGAGACTGCGGGCATCATTGATGCTCTAAAGCGGCTCAATTGCGAGCATATGGGCGGTACAATCTTCTGGCCAATACCTAGTCAGGGTTTTTTTCCAATCTATTTATTCTACAAATTCACTGTAGCTGCTCGATTCACGCAGATTCACGCAAATTCACCGTCTCACTGCGCCGTACTTGCATCTATGTTGATATATATACATCATCTTTGCATGTTGTAAACTCTATCAATTCCATCTTCGATACAACATACAGAAAGATCTATAGCTACAGGTCTTCACACAACATTTATAGAATACCTATCCTCTAGAACATCATCTTCTATTCGACTAAGAATTGGCCCCAAAATTTAAGTCGCCACATCCACAAAAATAAAACACCCATCGACAATCTTCATAAAGTTGCCGTCATGGACTCAATACCTCAGCAAGAATCAAAAGCGCTCACCGAGTTCAGGCCATTCTCACGCTTGCCATTCGAACTCCAAGCCGGAATTTTCAAAGAAGCACATCCTGGTCCGGTGGTCATCGATTTGCTTTTATATTTCTATGTAAACGCAGATCCTAGATCATTTACTGTTACTCCTCCTAGATATTATAAGCTGAACAGTTTACTACTAGCTAGCAGAGACTCACGCGCAGAGATCTTTCGCAGATTTTCAAAGTTTGAAGTTATCACCCCACCTTTGTTTGACGACCATGTGCGTAAGCACAGCAGCTACTTTCGGCCTCATATCGATATTCTTAGTGTCAAAGCCAGTATGATTATGCGATTGTATAAAATGGGCGGAAGTTTATCTGCAGAGAACATCACACAATTGGCGTTGGGTCTAGGATTGTGCTATCGTCTTCGTATGAGCGTTAGCGCCAGAATGAACAACGCAGCCAAGCTATATACGTTCCTGAGTAAACATTTTCCGGCTCTCCAAAAACTATGGCTTATAGTTAAGGCAGAAGATTCTCGCAAAGAGTCTCCATCAATAAAGCACCTACTTCGAATGCTGGATATTTCAGATCGATTTATGGATCTTGATTTGCGCGTAAATTACGCCCCGGGCCTAAGCGACCGACATAGGGACGCGCAAGAAGAGCACTTCCAGCTAAAATTGAGAGATATCGAAAAATATGCGAAGATTATTACTGGAGGCTTCAGTCGGTTTTTGAATACGAAAAAAAGTGATCTCTGGCCTTCACCTGGAGAGGCAACTCTAAGATACTGGAAGACTCGTAGGCCTGTACCCGCTCTGATGTGCTTGATTACTAAACATGAAAGTGCCAGGGGTGCCTGTTCATGCAAAGTCGAACACAGTGATACTTCAGCCTGGCTTTGGGTGCCCATCTTGGGCGTCAACATTGCTTGTCATGAGGACGCAAGTCCTGTGCACAAGTATAAAGGGCTGGCTCAGATATTTGATGGTGAACCGTGGTAGTTCAAGTTAGATACATAAGAGAGCACGTCAATGGCAAAACATCTTCGGCTAGGAATAGGCAAGGATGTCTAATTGAGAGGATCTAGAGAATAGAAACTCAAGGACGGAGAACTGACTAGATGAACAAAGCACCTGGTTAGACAAATTCACATAATGAAATATTTGTTCACATAACTCCTTCTGACAAACTTTCTCTCTTAGTGAAATCAGTCTTGATTTCGGAGCTCTAGTCCCCCATTTGAGTTATTCTTGACTCTCCTGATAAGTGACGTTCGATTTGTGCTTATAAAATAAGATCTTACAATATTTCTGAATCTAGGCCCATATTCGCGCAAGAGCATTCTCGAAGTAAATGCACCCAACGCTATTTAATTTTAGCCGATCACAAGCAAGTATTCCAGAACTAATTTTAAATTGAATATCTAAGAAACTATCACGATCAATTTTTAGATTCAAACAATCAATATTACAAGATTTGAGATTAAACAATTCAAGAACGAATTTATTAGAAATTTCGAAACTTGGAAAGTGTCCCGTCAATCCATGCACCCATTTGTGGGTTGGTTTACAGCGTCTTACTATATAGCACCGATTCCCGTTGAAAGTACTAATTCCTGGAATAAACACTTTAAGCAACTGTCATCCTATTGATCGGCTGCAACCACGCAATGATATTAGGATGAAAATTCTACCGAGTGAGATGAATAATCTCCGGTGACAAGAACCACTCTCGAACCATCTCATGCGTCTAGGCGCTTTATTCACTTCCTGGCCCTAAACAACCCACTCACGTGCCATAAAAATCGCACTTGTATACCTGGTGTTTCGTTTCGTTAAGTTAAACGAAACCGGTACAGCTAGGTACTACGGCTCTTTTCAAATACCTCATTCTTACCATACGCGAATATTCGACATCTCCATCATCGACACTACTTAAGACTTGCAGTATTTGACCTCAAAAGCATCACATCGCTTGTACGCAACATTTACCAATTCAGCAAATCATCTATCGCTAGGACAGAGACTCTCCCTTCACAATTTGCGATATTCAGACTATATACATAACAACATGGCCGATAACATCTTAGCGAAAGCATGTTCAAATGCAGTATCAGGAACTTTGGACGAGTTCCCGTTGTTTTCCTCATTACCGGTTGAAATCCAGTGCCGGATTTTCAAAGAAGCTTTTCCTGATCCAGAAATAGTATATTGGGATTTTGGCCTCGGAGTAGAACATAGAGGGGAAGAAGGTGCTTCTATTTTCTTTGCGAAAAACAAACGTCACGCATTGCTATCTTTCTTGCTTGCATGCAAGAACTCACACGCAGAGGTCTTCCGGAACTACGAAAAAATCGAGATCAATTTCCCAACTCCCATGAAATTCCAGAGTTGCAATCAATCTGATCGTTACAGATATCTGCGAAAGGCTGTTGATACTCTCTCGGTGAGCTTTCTCAGCTTCATATCATTGGATATGGAAGGAGGAAGCATGACGTTGAATAACATCACGCATCTTGCTTTGAACGTCGATTTCGACTATCCCTGGGATGGAGTATACATGCGTGTTCTAGCCAAGTTCTACATTTCAATCAGCATCCACTGTCCAGCTTTGAACACATTGTATTTTATTTATGATTACGGTGCGGGTCGAGGAGATTGGTGCACTCCCGAATACCATCAACTTTTTGATGTTAGTGAAGGCTGTGTGGATCTAGACTGGGATTTTCCGAGATTGAAACAATCCTTGAATGAACAATTTCGATATTCTTCTAATCGGAGACAAAATCCAGACTTACACACTGTATTGGAAGATCTCAAAGACATGGACAGGGAATTTAAACAACTATCAAAGAATTTCGATCGCTTCATAAATACCACTGAGAACGACATGTGGGATAAGCCTGGGAAGGAAACATTAGAGTACTGGGAAAATATCAGACCGACTCCTGTGTTAATGCTGAGATGCCAAGACCATTTTCAGGCGAGTCCCTGTTCTTGCAAGTCCGAGTATCCGGAGCTTTATTTAAGACAAAATGGGATTTATCTCAGAGTCCACAAGGATAGAACGCCCCTACATATGTACGCGGGTTTGAGGCAAATCTTTGATGGGGAGCCATGGTAGACGAAGCAAGGCTTGACTGATGGGCAGTATGGCAATCAAGTACTTGATATATTCAAGGAATAGGGTTCTCGTTGTCATAGAACGGAAAAAAGCAGAATAAATACTAAATCAGGCACACTATGTGAATGTGCTCGGATAAACATCGCATATGGGTTTTGTATATCAGTGTTATGGGGAGCTAAGATTAGCCACACCTTGTGTTGATCCATGATAGTCTAGTTAGAATAGCAGTACATCCTCTGTGCACAAAAATTCTCAAAACTTCAACAAAATAATCATGAATCATATCAAGAGTTCCAGGAGTGAGAATGCAAGCTACAATCTGAGTTCAACAACAAGAGCTAACCGAGAGTCTAGATCCATGTAAAGTTGTGCTAGTATCCAAATCCAAGTAATATTATACCGTAAACTCAAAGACTTCCATCAACACCTTTTCATATCTAATGTCACAACATCTTTGTATACATGGTGTATGATCTAACGAACTTGGAGATTGATTCGCTTATCGTGACATCGCCTTCTGCCCTCACAGTCAATTTGGGAACACTGGAATCAAAACGACGTTAGAACAGGTAAAAAGTTGATTTTTATGGTCTTTATATCTATTACTAGAAGATTAAATATCAGTTTCTCAGAAATAGATGGAGTGGAAGGATCTGAATGTGGGTAGATTCAGGGTTCCAAGTCATGCATAATGTTTGTCACAGTGACATCAATTATCACTACCAAAGAATAAGATGCAACTAAAAAAAAGAAACAAAATAAATCCAGTGATCTCTACGACACATAAACGGCTAGAAAAAACAACAATAGTCGAAAACTCAGCGTTGTGGTAACCCTTTCAAAGATTTCCTCAAATGAAGGAGTTGGGTGGGCAAAAAAAAGTTGAAGACAAAAGTTGAATGAAATTGAAAAACTAAAAATTCGAACCCGAAAAAAAAAAAAAAAGCTCTTTGATTGATTCAAAGAATGGCAAAATAGTTGATTAAACAACTTTTCAGATATGCAACAAATCTTTTGTAATTCTGTAGATATCACATGGAGAATGTGTGATTGGGGACGGTTATTAGTTGGGGGAACTTCGGGCCGAAGGGGGGTGGTGGTTCGAGCTTGTGGTGAGCTTGGGTGTTTGGTGGGGGTTGATGGACTGGATGGTCGGAGGTAGGTTTGGGATTTTTTGGGTTTGGTGTCATTTGTGAGAGTAAACGTATGTTTGTTTGTTGTGAGGGGAAGGAAGGAGATGCTTTGTTATTAGGAGATAGGTGAGGTGTTGGCATGAATGTTAGGTTGTTGATCGATATGTGATTCAAGAGAATATTAATAAACCTGAAAAGCAATCACTTTGGTAGCTTGAACTTAAGAAGATTTGCTATCATATACTATTCCTCGGAATCCTGCGTATATCTGAATCTGGACTGTCACCAGAGTATGACAGCTCCCTGTTCTGCTCCACCCACTTCCAGAAATCCTCCTCTGTTTGCTTTCTGTCTATCATTTTTCTGTCTATCATGACAATATAGATATCTAAAATTCATGTCTTTCATACATCATGGCCCCTCGATTTCAACCATAACACTTGAAAACATCCAACTTCTTTACTACTTAATCTAGGCATATCACTCAGTAATGGGAGCAATGTATGCAGATCCCCTGTTCTCTGCAATTTGATGATCCCTCTCTCAAACCGAAAGTCATGGCTCTGTGACATTCAACTATCCAACGCACAAGATTTCAAGCTGACACCCTTGAGCAAAAGAGCTTCTGTCTGTAAAATACTAGATGCTACTGTGTAACTTTCGCTTCTGAAGTCATGTTCCATGTAGGTAGTCTCTAGCAACTTAGATTTCACGATATACTAATTTTTCTTGAACTCACAAGTAGAAAAGTTTGGTTCTGAATACCTAGTTAGAGGAGATTGCAGATCTTGTAGGAAAAGTGGTGATATTGGCTGATTGTGGAGTTTGAGGTCTATGAGGTGAATTATGGAAGAGAGTCTGGGGGAGGAATTGAAACAACCTTGGAAGTAGGCTGTTATCAATTGACTTTGTACAGAAAGAATCGCTTGAGCTGCAAAACCGTGATATTGAAATAGATTTGTATGGGATGGCTTCCCTAGGCTTTCAAAGATAGGGACGATGTGTGAATTTGTGAATTGGGGCGGAGTTAAAACCCCTGGCCGAGTGCTTGATTGAGATGGATTGTAGTCTCGTCAAGAGCCAAAGGCATTCCATTATAAACTTATTGAAGGGACCATTATGATGACGTTTGCTGGGGTGAAAAAGAGTCGCAGTGAGATTACTTGAGGAAATGGATTGAGGAGGTTTGTGACATTGCGCCATGCCACAGGAGTGTGACTCAAGTTTTCAGGAGATTATTGCAACTATTGCTCAAGACTACATGGTTTGATCTTCTAAGAACAGAGTTAGCAAACCTTGATGGTACTTTTGTCTCTGTCCTTCGAAGACTCGGTAGATGCAGGTGTCTCCAAAAGCCAATAGACATAAAAGAGTGCTCTTGTCCATGTATTTTCTTCAAGAATCTCTCAAGATACCACTACAACTCTTCCCTTCCACTGTCAACTCTATATATCTATGTATTGTTTTGAAATATTGAATAGGCTAGCATTGGGGGTTTTGATACCAAATCACTTACAAGTGATACATCATCAATGAAGAATGACAAGGACAAAATCTACTTCCAGACCAATAACAACCCTGATTTACGCTTGAGCTGGTTTTGTTCAGTCCAAAACTATCATAATTCAAATCTCAAACATAAATGAACTTCGAAGAGTAATGAGGTGTAGTTGATTATGCTGACAAACAAACGTGACTACAACAACATCGGAATGTCGGGATCTTCTCAATCTGTCTTAGTGTCTTCTCCTCCACACACTAAGCCATACCTAGGTATCACTCGAACTCGTAGAAGCCTCTTTCTTGATATTGAGATTACTTTCTCTGTTTGGTACCCGACTTTCTTGATAACAACATCCAACCTTCAATTCTTGGTTCTTGAATAGATATCGCACACTTTTTGTTCTTTTTGTTCTTTTTGTCTCTAGCTTATGACCTTGTTAAATCTACAACAATTCATTCTCTTTGCTTGATACTGAGTTAGCATTACCTGAAGCTGCTGTCTCTATCACATTATTTGATTTTGTTCAACTTGGTCGGGTTTTGTGTGATCTTCTTCAATTTTGAGATCAAGCATCATTCATCAGGCACTCCAACCTTTTGAGATACTGCAGTTCTTTTGAGAATTTCATCGTTCGAGGTCACTTTGATCTTCCAAAACCAACATGGCTCCTCCCACTCCCATCAGTGATGATCTTCTTGAGACCAAGAAATCCGTTGGAATGAAGAGCATCTGGGTAAGATAATGAACAATTCGCTGTTGATGGTTCCTACTAATCACATTTTATAGAGTAATATGAAGAAAGGCGCATCCAGACAGAATCCAAGTACAGAAAATTGGTCGACCCAGCAGATCAGATCGGATTCAAGTTTCGCTGCATTATCACCTCCTTCTCGAGATTCGATATCAGGTTCCAAGAACTCATGTTTCTCAGATCTTAACAATTATATTCCTGTAGGATCGATTCGAATACACAAGCACGAGTGTTCACTCTTGACGGAAGAAGTATTCACGTGTCGAGATTGGCATGCTTTTCATCTTCCGTCCGACATTATCGACTTCCAACAAAGTATCTTTTATTTACCAAATACCGTACAAGGTCAATTGCTTCGTTCCGCTGCCCTTGCTGAGTACACTGGAATACACAATGCTGGTTGGATTAGAATGGAGTTCAAAGCAAAGGATAAGAACACTGGTCAAATAAGGGTATATATCTTACCAGATGATATTGGGAATGCTGTGCTAGATCGGTAAGTGTTTATTGGATACTGCGTTAGTTCCAGACTCGTGCTAATTTCTTCCAGTTCGATGAAGCAACTTCGCAAAGGTATGGAGACCTTACTAGACAAGTTAGACGTCTCGAATGCGACTTGGCAAGGAACATGGTCAGATGACACACCAACTCAGCACATCAACTCTGATTTGGATGGCAAAGAATCTACAGACATCGTCTCGCTCTTTGATATGTTTAACGATCTACCATCCCCAAAGCCAGACCCAGGGGTAATCGTTGGAGATCGTTATGTACAAGATGCGATGCGATCTCTCCTGACAGGTAATGTCCAGGGGCTGAATCCAAATACGACAATGCATCCATATCAGTAAGTAGTCAGCTCGCAATTTCTTCCACCTCCCGCCGTCTTCCCCACTTAGTTGTGCGTTGCCATTTTGAGCCAATCTTTTGAACTCGATTGCAGCGTGGCTATGTTCTGATCCTGTTTTATTTCATCTTTATACTTCAAAGCAGCAAGGACTAACTCATCAACTATTGATAGATGTGAAACGGCTGCTATGATGTTACAGCGAGAAACACAGCCAGGATACATTGTGGATCCGCGTCTTCGAAAAATTCAAGATCGGCATGGTCAGAGTTTTTACTGCGATTTGAGTGCGAACGGTTGTTTGAGGGAGCCACGCCTCTACGAAGCCCCGAGGGGTGGAATATGCGCAGAAAACATGGGTCTAGGAAAGAGTCTAATCTGCTTAGCTCTAATTCTATCCACAAAATATTTGAGACCTCAAATGCCAGATGAGCACTCCGTTAACTCTATTCCTACACGAAAGAAGACAGGCTCTCTTCTCGACATGTGCGCTTCGACCGTCGGCAGACAAGGAATTCCGTGGGAGATAGTCCTTGGAAAGATGGAATCCGAAGGGGAACTTGGATTCAGCCAAATGCATGCCGCTTTAAACAGAGGAATTGGCTACTATTGGTATGAGCCAGACCCACCAGCTCGCGAGACCCGTCGTCCCATAACCCCAACCAAGAAGAAGATTTGGCTCGCAAAGTCTACACTTGTAGTTGTTCCACCCAACTTGGTGCACCAATGGATACAAGAGATCGAGAAACATACCACCAGCTTGAGTTACTTGGTTCTAAACGATATGGGAATTCAAGTACCTGCCGCGCATGAATTAGCAAAGTACGACATCATTTTATTTAGCAGAAGGAGATTTGAGAGAGAGGCTATAGAAGGGACTTTGACGTGCCGACAGAGCACCACTACTTGTGAGCACTGTTTTGGAAGCCCGGAAGCTTCAAATTGCTCTTGCAAGATGTCACCAGAAACCACACCGGCAGAAGCCTTCAAATATCGTTCCCCACTTCGAGATCTCCATTTCAAGCGCCTGATCACTGATGAAGGACATGGTTTTGGGAATGTAACAAAAAGCGGACAATCAAACGCGATAATCATGATTGACTTCTTGCACCTTGACGCGCGTTGGATTATTTCTGGAACTCCGACGAACGGCCTTCATGGAAAAGACGTCCCATTTTCGAGGACTTATGAGCTCAGAAATAATGACACGAAGCCTATCGGCCCAGAGAATGCTAAGACACCCGGAGAGAAAAGCTCTACAAACCCAAAAGGACTGTTTATCCAACAAGAGACTAAGGACCTCGAGAAGCTTGGAAATATATTGAAGTCGTATCTTAAAGCTCGACCATGGGCAAACACGGCCGTGGTGGGTGATCAAGCATCGTGGCTAGATCTAGTCATCAGACCACGATATAACCAACAGATCCATGGCGATCCAGGAATTCTTAAATCTACTTTGGAAAGTATGATTATCCGACATACAGCAAGAGACATCACGGCGCAACTTAGACTCCCCCCATTAAACAATAAGATTGTTTACCTCGAAGGATGTTTTCAGGATAAGTTGTCGTTGAACATATTCTCGATGATGATTACTATAAATGCTGTTACCTCGGAAAGAGAAGGTCTAGACTATTTTTTCCATCCGAAAAACAGAAGAGTTCTTTTGACTCTGTTCTCAAACTTACGACAGGCTTCCTTCACTTGGTCAGGTTATACCAAGGCAATGATTGAAAACTCGCTTCAAACCGCTGCAAAGTTCCTTACAAAGGATGACATTAATCCTGAAGACAAAAAACTTTTGCAGGAAGCAGTTCGAGTTGGAGAGCTAGCACTCTCGAATGGTATATTTACAGCTGTCAGTCAATTACATGAAATGGCCATGTATGTACAAAATCCTCTGTCGGCAGAAGTTAGGGGTGCGTGGGCACTTGACTTCCATGATGGAAATCCAACCTTGATGGGCGCTAGTATGATATGTGCTGCCAAAGAGGCGTTTTATACATATCGTCGTGGTGGTCTCGTCGATCAATCCGATTCTGTCTTCGACACAGCTAAACTCACCAACTTTGGAGAGAACTTGATGCGCAGGCTTGCAGTTGACGCTGATATAGACCCTGTCGAATTCAGAACAGCACAAGCAGGTTTTACAGATCAAAGACCGAGTGCAAGCCCCGATACCTCAGCGTCAGTAAATAACTCCATGTGGAGAGAGTCTACTATCACATCCACAGCTTCATCTAAACTCTCATATCTCATGGACCAGATTTTTTTTCACCATAAAAACGAGAAGATAATTGTATTTTACGAGGCCGAAAACGTGGGATATTATATTGCACAGGCATTGAAATGTGTAAACATCGAGCATTTAGTGTACACCAAGAGAGATTCGACATCGGAGCGTTCAAAATGTGTTGCAAAGTTCAACTCCGTCGCTGGTTTTCGTGTCATGCTCATGGATGTTAATCAAGCCGCCTTTGGTTTGGATATGAGCGCAGCATCAAGAATTTACTTCGTCAATCCAGTATTTTCACCACAAGTTGAGGCACAAGCTATCAAGAGATCTCACCGCATCGGTCAGCTCCGCCCTGTACATGTTGAGACATTGGTTCTGAAAGGAAGCATTGAGGAGGTGATCTTGACAAGACGAAGCACACTGAACGACCAAGAACACACGCATCTGAAAAATATTCTCGAAGACCAAAAGATATATGACTGGATCAAGAATATTTATTTCTACCCTATTACGAGTGGTAGTTTACCCGGTCCGGAACAATTTGCTCCTCTTTCTTACCCGCAACTCGCATTTGGAAAGTTTAACAATTCTCTGAACAAAGAAAATAAAGATATAGGCCCTACAACGGAATCAGAAAATCTCGAGTCTCTTCTATCCCAATTGACTGAGAGCAGATACTCAGTTTCAGGTGGTGAAACTGCCCGCAATGTGGCTCGATTAGGCGATTTACACCGTATCTTGGGGAATGACATTTCGAATACCATTCTTGCAATGTATAAGAGAGGACTTCGGGAGCGAATTCATGAACAAGAACTGGGATTAGGTCGCTGGATTGATGGTTTAATGCTTTCGCATCAGATTGTTAATGTCTCTACTAGTGGTGGGACTGCATCATCCCATCCTGCTCGTGGCGTAGGGTTTGATGCGAGAACTCGACCCGGATTGACTACAGAGACCGGACAGGCTCTTCTTGGAAACGGAGAAGCAGAGGAGAATATTCATAAGAACGATGAAGATCATCTAGAATCTCCGCGAACAAAGTCCATGAAGACAAGATCCACCGAAAATGATCGGCACAATGAATTGATGATGCAATCGAGAGCCTCGAGAGAATTGGCTGAGAAACAAGCAGAAGAAGAAGACAAAGAGGAGAGCCATAGCTCTACTCAAACACTCACCTTGCAGGAAAGAATGGGAGAAGTAATAGAGGAAACAGCTATGATGCAAAGCAGTGCTAGTGGAATATCTACTAGTCGGCCTAGTGCTAGATTCCTCCGTGGTTTTGGACCATCTGCTAGTCGGCCCGGTCGTCGTGTTCCCGGTGCTGGTGGACCATCTGCTCATGCGCTATCAATTGGGCCATCAATTCGGGGAACTCTAGAATTTGGACAAGTCACTGGTGTAGAATCAACGAGCACAGCACCAAATATGACACTGACATTCAATGAACCTGATATTGAGGCATTCTTGGCGGATATAGAGGAGAATGCCGCAAATGAAGAAGATGATGACATGGAGGAAGCAGAAGCTGCAGATGTTGCGGAAGATGAAGCTACAGGTGCAGAGTCCGATTCTTCCCATGGAAATTTGTATGATGCATAAGATTAAATAGACATGACACAGAGGACTTGATTTTAAGGTGACATGGTTTGGTGAACGCATGTGGGTAGAGATGATATGGAAAGACATCATAGAAACGCGGGTCTGTGCGATAGTTATGATACCTTGGCTACTGTTTGGATTGATTTAAACAGACTCAGAGGGGAAAAAGCATAGGAAATGCATATATAATGCATTCGATATGACAAAGTTTGATGTTTTGAGTAATGAGATAATGATATTTGTTAGAGATCCAATCCAATACAGAGAATTCCAAAGTAAATCCAGAATAGTTTCATTTCATTGCGCTAAAAGTGATATCTTTTTCTTTCTGCTCAAGAATATTGTTGAAAAGTGACCTATGGGTATGATGGGAGAATCGTTTGGAATAAGAGATAGACTACAAAATACAGGTAGGAAGATGGTAGATATCTATATCCAAAATCTACTTGTATATGGATGTGTAACGTAACAATGTGACAATGGGACTACCCAACAAGTATTTGAAGTAAAATGGGAGGAGGGAGCTAATCGATGATAGAAAGAGACAGGATGGGGGGCTGCTTATCAAGTCTTGGATTGGTTAAATAGCAACGTATGGATGAGTAGATTCTCAGGTGGATGTTGAGGATGTTGGCGAGGTAGGGAAATAGTAGATACCTCGGTAGAAGAGGTGTATCGAATAATCAAATATATTATTGGTGCATAGATATTATACAATGCATGCATCTGTGCCGTTTTATAAGTATACAGTATCGTACATCCCATACCTGCTTTTATCACGATAATCACTCTCCCCACTCTCCTCCTTCTTTCCCCCATTCCTACCCATTACCCTACCGCCTAGCAATCTCCCTCCCATCAACCCAATTAGCAACCCAATTCACCACCACCATCACCCTCCTCCTCCACCCCCTCGTCCACGCAATACTCCCACTCCTCCACGCCAGCCAAGCCGACGCGCCCGTCCAATCTTTCTTTCCCTGTATGACCCCATCACCTCGTCCTATATACGCTACTAAATCTTTCTGCTCATAACTAAATGGCTTTCCGAGTTCTTGTTCTGGATTCCCCAAGAGATGTTGTTTCAGCCACTTTGCCTTTTGCACCGCAACTTCCGCAGTGGTAGGTAATTCGTTATTGAGAATATCGGCTGCGTCTCCGAGGGCGTACACATTCTCGATAACATCCGCGCCTGCCCCTTCTACACCGTCGGAATCAGGCTTGAGGACTCTCAACCATTTATCTGTGAGAATCCTCTGCAATCCTTCGCTTTTTCTACAGTTCAAATCTTCGACGAGTTTTCCCGCCGTGTTGCCTACGGCCCATACTACTACTCCGAATGGAACTTCGCCTTCTTCTTTGACAGTCATACTATGTCTTTTAATTTCTTCGATATGTTTCCCCGTTTTCACTTTGACGCATCCTCTGTTTTCGAATTTTTCCATCGCGTACTCGCTGAGTTTCTCGTCGAATTGTCCAAGGAGGCGATCTGCAACGTCATAAATACTAATCGTGCATAATCCCTTTAGTCTCGGATATACCGCCCCAAGATGTTCCTGAATCAACTCATCAATTTCAGCTGCCAATTCGATACCGGTGGGTCCACCCCCAACAATGGCAAAATGCAACATATTCCTTTTTTCCTGTTCGGATATTGTAGGTAAAGAAGCCCGTTCCAGACAATCCAGAATTCCCTCTCTCAATCTCCTCGCATCCGGTACCGTTTTCATAAATAAAGCGAATTCCTTCACTCCCGGTGTTCCGAAAGTATTTGTTTCGCATCCGGGAGCTAAGATTAATTTATCATATCTCACATCGAAATGCGCTTCATCGTCTTTAATGTTACTATAAGTTGGGGAATCCATCGATTCGCCACTCACGCCACTTCCTCCAATACAAGCTTTACATTTGATGGTTTGCGATTTGAAATCAACAGAGGTGACTAGAGCTTGGTATTTTTCGAACTTGGAGTCTCGCCGACGAACGGGCTCTTCGGCGAGACGGAAATCGAAAATGGAACAGGCGGCTGAGGCGAGGAGAGGTGTGAGAGCCATCGTTCGAGAGGGGGAAATGGCGATTATGTTATAGGGAGATGTAGAGGAGGTGGTGGCGGAGAGCTCTTGAGCGAGTGTCCAGCCGGCCCAGCCAGTACCGATGATGGCTATGGTAGGTTTATGGGGGTGGGATTGAGGATGTGGCGAGGAGTCTTCATGTGTAGATGTAGAAGGAGGACGGGATATGGAGGTTTTAGAGCTATTGCTTCTCGTAGTTTGGGACATGCTGAAGTGAGATTTTTGATTGCTGCTGGCGGGGTAGAGATTGGGTTTCAAAATTCTAATTGGTATAGTTTTGAAGTTGATTGAATTCCTTCCAGTATTTGGAGTAATAAAAGTGCAAAAATCTCGAGCACTAACTCTAAACTTTCCTTCCAGAAAACGACTTTTATACATCCCAAATATATATTATACAATGTAGAGAAAACAAGGAAGGAGAATGCTTATCAATACAAGGGATACTCGTGGAAGTGGTATGTCTACATGGTCCTCGACTTACATTTTGCCAGTATTTTGCATAGCTTGGTATGCGGTAGTTCCATGTACTGACGGCATTGACATCTCTTAGCGTATATGGGATCCATAACGGTCGTGATCTAGATCTAATAGACTGATCGAAGATTCCATGAAATTGTGGTCTTGATAGGAATTCACAATTAGCAGAATGTGTTAACAATTACCTACCTGCCATATGAGAGTAATCCTCGAATTCGCTGCTGTTGCTGTGGAGAAAGATTGTCATGTTGATGTTATGAGAACATTCCGAGATATAAATTTTTGAAAATCGGTATTCGGAGTCCATCAATCATGACGTAGAAGAGTGGAGGTCGCTCTGGACAAAGTAAAGTCCAACCGCACAGCACGTGACTGGCCTCCACATAAACTTAACCGAGAAAAGCTAATCGTGCCCCGTGATTTAGTCTCTGAAAGTGAGTTTTGTTGCACGTCTCATTTAAACTAGATTTTAGAGTGAAATTTATAGTACAAGTCAGAGTGTTGAAGCTTAATACTATCAAACTTAGTACCGGTAAGACATTGAATGATTTGTTTTTTTCTTTTGTTTTATGTACACGTGATCCTCGGCCGGAGTAGAAACTACCTCCCTCGAGGGAGTGAGTAGTATTATGTCTTTGTGTTTTTCAAACAAGGAGGCTTCATGATATCAGAAGCATATGCTCACTAAATCTTGTAAGAACTTCAGGTATGTACTGGAAATTTTATGGATATATAATGCTTCACACAATGGGAACTGAGGAAAAGCAGAAGGGGTTGCAACGTTGCGGCTCTAGTCAAACCCAAAGAACGAGAAGCTTTGTTCAATTAGAATTGTTGAGAGATTTTTGCAATCAATACAATGAGGGGAGGGCTACTAGTTACGAGGGAGATCTAGCATGATAGGAATATCACCATTTCGCTGTTTAATGCATTGATTTCCTCAATTAAATTTGCCAATAAATTTTAGATTCCGAGACTTCCTACCCCATCAGATATCCTCGATGCTTATTCGCCTAGATATCTGCCCGCCGTCTCAATTTTCTCTAAATCTACCACGGAGCACTGTCGAATATCTGCGTTAATCCTTTATACCTATCCACGATAGTACCATCAGCATGGGCCGGTAACCAAGCTAGTAGAGATGGTACATACATTCGAGGAAGAGGAAAAACTGAAGGGTCAACTTGGGCATCTGCATAGAACCAGCCCACCAAGCCTATGACTGGTTCCCTAGTCTTCCAAAAATTCACGACGTCTCCATCCCGCGCAATGTTTCGAACGATAGCTTTTCTATAGTCCTTCCAATCTCTCATTACGTATTTAGCATCTCCTTGAAGACTCAACCTTGCTGACTCTTCCCATGCTCCTTCTGCCTTATATTTCGTTCCCATTCCAGTAAAGTCTTGAATGAAGAAATCGCCGTCCATATTAAGGATCCGTAATTCCAATTTTTGACTTTGAACGGGCGGTTCGTTGAAATGAAAGTAGTTGCGACCGTCGAGGAGGAAAAATACCTTTGAGAGTGCGGGGCAATGGAGACTGATAATCTTGAAAAAAATGTGCAGACGGCGAAGCTCATGATTTACACCAAGCACGTTTCCGGGAATCTCCCAGGTCATGCCATCAAGGGAGGCATTTTGAAGGGCTAGACACTTGATATTGGACATCAAAATAGTACCACCGTAGCTGTACAAAGTGAAGACATTAGCGGCATCCAACATGAGGATATCTTTATCTGCTCTCATGTGAGTATAAGCTCTCGTATTAGGCTTCATAGATGCTTTCAAACGGTTTACGACTTCGTAATTACGAATATGCGGAGGAACCCCCATCACTGGGTTCGAGATGGCGAAAGGAGTTTTCGTTCCCAGACGTGTGATTTCGATATGTTGAACGTTTCGATATACCTCCGCGTTCGAAGTAGCACAGGCTTTGAGTAATGGGAGCATGCTGGGATTTGTGGGTATGGAAATCTCCAGCTGTCGAACTATTCTTCGCGCACTGTGATCGCGGGTCTCAGTAATTTCAAATGCCAGATCGATGACTTGGGGGCTTGGTAATGCTTCCTTAAAGATCGCGCATTGAACTTCCTTCGGAAGCAGGGTGAATTTTTCGAATGTTCCATCGCGCGGATCTCGCTTATCTTGATACCCCTCTTCGGAAGGGTTTAAAGGATGACAGTCCTTACACATGGTGTGGTACAAAGAAGAATTCGTCAATCTGATCGGTATGTTTATTCTTTCATGACAGTATTGGGGCGTGTTGAGAGTCGAGTTTGCAATTTCAAAAGTTGAGGTGATGGAATTGAGAAGCTTTCTCTTGTGAATTATATAGTAGAATCTGAAGGGTACGGTCGAGAAAAATAGGCGCAGCAGCTTTATAGTTTAAGCTTCACTATTTACATAATTGGTAGATGGTCTATGTACGGTTTGTTTACATTAATAGGAAAATGTTCACGTCAAGCCGTATTTGACCATCAAAAATAACACATTGACAAAAGATCAACACTGATTTGCCCAGGTGGTTCTTAATACCGTTGATTTAATCACGAAGTTCATCGCTAGGGTCAGGTGCATATTCTCCCATTGTCAATCACTTTGATCATTCTACGTGCAGCAGGCTCTAATAAGTAGATATGAATTATTTGATGAATTTCTGGACAATACCGTCGACGGTGGATGAAATACATAGTATTAATAGGCTTCTTGGTACTGTGGAGAGATCACGTAAGGCTACATCACCCGTAGTATATTACAAAACACCTAGCTAATCGTAGTCGCTAATACGGAACATACCACGTGCCTCTAGCGAACTCACTTTTCTTATAAGATGTCCATCTCACCAAGAAAAATTCCAACTACTCAATCTATTATCTAAGAATAATTTCTCAAGCTACTTTCAGATTTCGAACATCTTACGATTCAACACCATGTCACTCGATATTACCCATTCTCACAATAACAATATAACTCCTCTCGGAGAGGAAACAGCCGATGAGGTAGTTCAATGTAAGTAATCTTCCATAGAATTCAACAATCCAGACTGGCAGAGTGTACAGAGGCTTTCAATACCCAGAACAAGTCAGATATTGGCTCGATAGTTAGTGAATTGAAAGTGCCGGTCCTTTGGACAGCAGTTCAGACTATCGAACCCCAAAACTTTGTCTTCAACAATGACATCGTCGCTAACACTACAAAGTTGACATTAATCCACCTCTTCCACGAATCTATGACTCTACTGGAGACACGAAAACCTTTCACAAGTTTGGTGCCTTACCTCGAGAGTTGCAATTGAGGATATTCAAGAATGCGATGCCGGCCTCACGCGTCGTTCGATGGGCGGAGCGAGTTCCTCGACGTAATTACTGGCCCGCAAGTGATGTACCCCATCCCTTATTCGATCAATGGAAGTTTCCCGGTCTGTTATCGTTCCTGCAAGCATGCTCGGTTTCCAACGCATCAGTAAATGTTGATGGTGGATTTGTCAAGATTCAGTCCGAGCGTGGAAGAGGCAGAGCGCCCCCCTTGAATTGGAAGTGGAAGCATTATACCTTTATGCGGCCTGATCAAGATATTATTCTCCTGGATTGCTTGGATCTGGTTCGGTTGTATCGAAATGGCGGATCAATCAACCTTGAAAGATTCACCCATATTGCCGTGTATGCAGAAAGTGCACTATATGCAGAATATAAGAAATGGCCACAAGACTTACTGTTAGAGACACTGGACGTTATCCAGGCTCATTGTCCACGCCTCCAGAGACTTAGCGTTTTCATCTGCACTAAATGGTATAGGGACTTCACTCACTATGAGAATATCAGATTCCTCGATATTGATGATGGCCTTAACCTTCTCAAATTGAGTTACAGGTGTTATATAATGAGGGCCAACCAAGATGAAGAGTTCGAGATAGGTCCAAAATTGAGAGAAATGCTCAAGAGTGCCTCGCATCTAAATTCTCAGCTTCAAGAACTATTTATGGAGATGGAACAAAGCAGGGAGCAGAGAGTGGTGGCGTACTGGAAGAAAGTTCAGGTGGTTCCTGTTATAAATTGTGGATCGCAGAACTTTTACGATGATTCAGATCTCTACTTTTCGGACTTAGATGCCTATGTGGGTCGAAATGATGATGGCACTTTGGAGACTACAACTTGGGGATGGAAAGGCGATAGATGGTATGACTGTGGTAGTCTTGTTTGTGCAGAGCCCAGTTAGTGTTTGACAGTCCATGTTGGATAAATGATGTAGAGAGTTGAGGAGGAATAACAACACTATTTGTTTATTGTTGGCGAAAACTTTTCAAGAAGATATGGGATGGCAATAAACATAGTAATGTAGAGAACGTATCTTTACCTACCAAATAAGTTTAAGTGCAATGCATCAGAGTGATTTAAGGGGAAGTAATAAGTAATGCCCAGGTGTATACTATTCATTCTCTACTTAATGATGACGGTATGGAATCACATTCAAACTCTAAAATTCACACAATGCAACTCCTTTGGCAGATTAATTGTATACTAGGTATTCACTCTATTCTATGAGAGATGTTAAATCATCATTGTCTCCTAGTTGTCATCCGAAGATTCACTCAAAGAAAAACCGTATCTAACCGAAGTTTCCTTGATTTCGGCTCGAATATCGGCTGTACTTATACAGCTAGCCTTGTGCTTGAAAAGTGCTTATAAGTTCTCGAAGTCTTTGTGGGTTTCAGTTTGACTTTTCAATCCACTCTGGTCACACCACAAAAGTGGTAGTTTTCATCCACAGATCATCCACAGATTATCCACGTTGATTCTTTCAATTCTTTTGGTCGGATAATCCACTTCTCTCTATTTTATTGTAACAACTTTCAATATCCAAGAATTCAGAACTTGAATCTGCGACAAATAATACAGCATAGCAACAATGTCAACACTTTTGACTGAAAATGACACATCTGATTCAGAAGGTTCAAGCTCGTATGATGAATCTTCCACTGAAGATTCTGAAGGTAAAATTATTTACACAAGTGTTTTTTTGGCAGACTTCCTAACAAAGCACAGAAGAAAGAAACCTATCAGCAAGTTTATCGGCAGATGGAAGCGATATTGATGAGGATTCCATGGCACCAAATGATGCTCCAGTATCTGGAAGCACTAGTGGTAAGACCTCATGTATTTTATTATGTCTTTTTGAACACACATGCTAATGAAATATAATTCTAGAAGCACCTCAATCAAACTCTTCTGACTCAACCAATCCACCCGAAACCGCACCCCAAACCATGACAGAATTCCACCCCTTTAGTCGATTTCCTGCGGAGCTGCAGGAAATGGTCTTCAAGTTGGCATTGCCTGTCTCTGATGCACTTCTCTTGAAGTTTGAGATCTTCGTTCAGGAGCTTCCTACTATGATTCGCCAGAACAAGAAAACAGGAGAGATTCACTACTCGGATAATGATTTTACGATCACAACCTCTGCCTGGAGTGATAAATCTCCTCCTTTATTGCCACTTTTACTAGCATGCAAAGTTTCTAATAAAGCTGTATCAAGCGGCGGATATGAAAAAATTGCGATCTCCTTTCCTGACAACAACAATCAACAGAACAACTATGTTATGGAGAAAAAGCCTCACCTGAACATCGAATATCTTACATTACCACCTCCACAGCGCAATAATACTTGGCTACGCCCTGCCAAGGATACATTGGTGGTTTATGCCCAAAATTTCGTGATGCTGTATCAACATGGCGGCTCCATGAACCTTTCTAATATTACACATCTGGCTGTACACAACTTGGTAGAAAGAGATCGGCATAATGGCAGTAAAGTTAGAGCTCGAAATCTCTGGAAATGGGTCTTCATTATTGCAGAAAAGCACTGCCCGGCATTGAAGAAACTCAGTCTCCTTCTCGGTATCGACTTTGCAGAAAATTACGACGATGATGAATCCGCCGCTGAAAGTGATAGACATCAAATCATTGTTGATGTTGATGAAAAGTTCTATCAACTTGATTTTCACGATGAATCTTATGGTCAACGCTCCGTGAAAGGCGGTGAACGATTTGATATCGAAGAGCTGTTTATAAAAGAAAAGAATGTTGTTGAGCTGAGGGAGACATCAACTGTACTAGCAGAGTATTTGAGTGAGCATATGGACGACGAAAATAAAGCTAAGTATTGGAAGAATGTCGATGTAATCCCTGGCTTCCGCGCTAGGCCCGATCACTTCGAAGATGGAACGAAAAATGCAACAAAGATAATGGGTGTGTGCGCCTGGGTACCTCGGGATGCTAACGGACAGCTGACGTACAGGGCCTAGAAAGGGTATTGTAGTTAGAGATTCTTCGAGGTTATGAAAGTAGTGGTTTTCTAGGCGAGAGATTTGGTAGTCTAGGATATCGCTCGGAAGTGTGGCAACATGTAGAGACTGAGGATCTTGCTTCCTCGTCAGCGCTACTATTTGCTGAATAGGATTACAGAACAGGGAGTGCTGATATTTCAAGGACTGGGACATTAGGATAATAGGATTATGCTAAAGATAACATATTAAATGATCGTAAAGATTCTATCTTGCTATTAGATCCTGTGACAACTGCTGCTCAATCACACGCCAAAATGAAAAGCAAAAGTGACATTACAACACGGAGAAGACTGAACCATCAGTAACCCTTGCTGCAATACTCAAGTGACTTTCAGTCAAGACATACGCCGATTTGATGGTAGGATGGGTCTCATACCCTACCAAAGCCAACGCTGTATCAAAGTAATTGTCCATTTCCACACCACTCCACCGCTTTCCTGTTCCATAATATCCATCTATGAATCTTAGCCAACGATCATAGTCCGCTTCCCCAATTGTCGCTTCAGTGTGAGCTGGTAGTTTCTCATTATCTTTTGCAGGATAAATTCCACGCTTTTTCAAAACATTCTGCCAAACCTGAAGATTTTCTGATCTGCTCCAGAAATCGCTTCCAAGACACACGTTCATACCTCTCACAACTTGCTCCTCCACTTCATCTTTCATATCGGTCGTTAAAATAACGATACCTCTGAATAGTTCTAACTCCCTCAAAAATAATCCTGACGTGTTGGAATCGCCATCCGAAGGGCTCTTGCGGTGTGGGAACCGACGTTTCGCATCTGGAATTGCAATTATACAATTCCATTTTGTGGCTCGTTTAAAATGGGTAGAAAGCTCCCGTGCAGCATCCCATGTAATCATGCCGAGGTCTGAGCTAGTTATGGTGTACAGCGGTCTATTGAAATGAGAGGCGAGTGCTTTCACGGTGAGGAACTTCCCTGTGCTTTTGGGTCCGTGGAGCAGAATTGCGAGGCTGGCTTTTATTCTCATTAGTAGGGCTCTTCCTTTGAACTATGTCAAGAACTTACATGGATCCCTGCTTATTCTAGATTGTAGTGACTGACTGCTCGGGTGCGTTCCCACCAATGCTTTCAATAGACTCTCGTGTCCTTCAGGTATCACGAGAGATTTGAAATCCACAGGATTCTCTACTCCTTGTTTCAAATCGCTTATCGTATCTACACTCAGCATCTTCCATATTTTTCTCTCCAGCACAAACCCCTCGACGGTGGGTGGCAGTAACGTGAGGAACTCATTTTCGAGTTCATCGTTGACATCACGAGGATGCAAAAGATGCAAGTCATCCTTGTATTTGGCCGCACGATCGTTGTCAACAACATTATCCACGACCAAGTCCGAGCATCGACAATCTCTCTGGAATCCGCGGTCATTAAAGTATTGATTGTTCGATACTCCATAGTGTGTACAATTCTCTGCGGTTTCCCTTGTATCGAATTCAATTGCATCAAAAAGACCAATAGCTTTGTTCTCAATCTCAATCTCGGTATCTATGATAATTTCGCTCTTGATCTATTCCAATTTTAGCCCTGATAATCAATGTGAAATGCTTCACTCACTTCTTCGCGTTCTTTCTTTAGATTTACGAAAGAATTCGTTCCATACACTGGATGTCGCCCGGGAAATTTCAAATCTTCATTATTTGAAGAGTTTGATACTTCTTCCCCTGCACTGCCAAAGTAGTACTTGTGATCACCTTGCTTCAAAGATCTCAATTTCTTTCCTCTAGCAACAAGATATGATATTCTATCCTTCCGCTCACTGATCGAGAGTAACTTAAGGGGTAAAACCGTAACTCTCTCTGTCATGAGCTTCCCATCCAGCTCAACTAGTAATTCCGAGACTGACTTCTTTCCGGCATATTCTGATATTCTTAAAGTTTCATGAACGGGGCCAACGACTTTCCAATCAGACTCCATATAAAAGCAATTAATATTGAAAGGCGAGCACACTGCTCTCTTTTCGAACAGCTCCGGTTT
This sequence comes from Botrytis tulipae, assembly GCA_004786125.1. Classification (NCBI taxonomy): domain Eukaryota; kingdom Fungi; phylum Ascomycota; class Leotiomycetes; order Helotiales; family Sclerotiniaceae; genus Botrytis; species Botrytis tulipae. Next base: position 39,445 of record PQXH01000240.1, read on the forward strand.
AGATAAGCGCAATCGACCACCCGATGTATGAAAGACTCGATACGCACGAGACATAGGATAGGTGACAATCAAATCCCCGGGACTGAATAAATGCCAAAGATCTGTGAAGGCAATTTCGGTGACAGAACCATCTTTGATCTGTTGTCGGAGTTCGAAAACATGCTTTAGATCGTGGTCCATGAATTCGATCAGGCTCTTGAGGTGAGCCACTCTAGTATCGATGCATGCGAGAGGGGTCTCGTGAGGAGGGTAAACAACATCGCACACCTCGCAACTGGATGGTGGATCTCTGAATCGGACCTTGCGATCTGATCTTCCGTCTTCATGAACGTGATCGGTTACTTTATTTTTGTCTTCCTCCGGGCTGTCCGCCAACTTTTCGTCTCGAGATTTCATCATTTCCACCAATTTGTGCAATCGTGCTCTGATTTCTTCCTCATACTCTACAAGAACCTTCCAAGGCCCTGTCAGAACTTTACGCCATTCACTTATCACAAGACCTACACCAGCTCCTATCACTATTCGCAATTCGTCTCTCAAAGCCTCTGAATTGATCGCCAATCTAATCGCTTTTCCATCCTCCACCGCAACATCTAGTACATGTTTTCCTCTTTGTTCCATATACTTTGATGCTGCCCAATCTTTAAACTCCATTCTATTGATATCCAGCTTGAGCTCCCCTCCTTGCTTACTTACACGAACTTCAATGATACCAGGTGACGAGGCTCGATTGGATCGAACACGTGATGGGTATGGCGAGCTGGAGCGACGGTTCTCAGAATGGCGTCTAGTACGTGAAGCACGGGTTGCAGCCCAAAGAAAATCTTGCTCATATTCAGGGACCCAACGTTGAATCAAGACATAATCTGGATCCTATTGCATTGATGAGTAATTCGTGAATTCAATCAATGTCGGGAGAACTAACCTCAGGATCGATCACATAATCTATGTTGTTTTTCTTCAAAACCTCGATGGACAAGTGTCGAAGATGCATTCGGGTCCAAGTAGGGCGCGTTTCGGGTATTTCATTTTCAGAATTCGTTTGGACGTCCTTGGAGTCTCTGCTGAATATTAGAAAATGAAATCGAAAATTTGGTATGCTAAGATCTGCTTACTTATCACCGGTAGCCTCTTCCTCACCGTCGTTAATTTCTTTCTCCTTATTTTTCTCCTCCTCACTACACACAATATCATTATCTACCTCAACCTTCTGTCTAGCATCCTCTATGGGCGGCGTAACATGTTCAAACCCATCGGATGAATCCATGACTTCTCTCTTGTTTTCCACAATATCTCACAACTCATACTTCCAGAGCTTCCTTACAAATTAAAAATGCGGAAAACGTTTTCTTCTTATCAAATTCGAAGTTCTAGGCACCAGCTCCATGAAGTTCCACCGACACCCCGCATGTCAGCTTTCGGCTGTGTAACGAATACCGGGCTGTGATTTGCAGGCACTTTAGGGCTGCAAGGAATATGTGGGCGTTTTGGCTTGGCGTGGAGCTGAAAATTAATATATTGAACTTCATGTCAGCAGACTGATTCGGGGCAAGAAAATCAATCTTTTTGTAGAACTTCATTGGGAAAACCTCAAAAAGAATTAGTACGTGGTTATAGGAGATATACACGGGAGAAACCTATGTCAGCAGGAGTGTCACCAGCAGTCACACAATTATTTGTCATTTTAATTGGGTGGAATTGTCATTAAATATATTTAAGTTTCGTAATTATCAAAAGTTTACAGTGTTTTTGCATTTCATTGCTGGTGATTACTAGCACACACTCCTCCGATATTAGCCTTTCCATGCTCGCTTTTCCGCACTAGCATCTCGCTAAATTATCGATACAGGTACCCCTTTACAACCTCCACAATATGGAAGAGGTAAGTGCGAACAGAACTCACGTAATTTCATAGCTTGAACCCGGAAATCTACTTTTGCCAAATTTGGACTATGCGTTTCTCGTTAAAAGGGAGAGAGTGTTTTTGTGAGCAAGTGTCAATGATTTCGTGCTCGACGGATCTACGAGTCCGTTCCCCCAAAAAGATCCACTATCTCCTCACATCTGTCGAAAGAAGTTCCGTCATCATAGCATGGAAGCACAGATGATAGTGCAGGGAACCATAGTTGGGGTCTCTTCCCACCTTCCAACCAGCCTACTATAGCCGGAACTACTTTTATTTTCCTCCAGTAATCCGCTACAGCACTGTCTGATAGTATTTCTGTCCGTTCTACATAGTCTCTAAGTTTCATCACTGCGTGTTGCGCATACTCCGAAGTATTATCCATCTCTTCCTTCAGGCCTTCTAATTCATAATATTCTTGCCTCTCTTTGTCCTCCTCGAAATCAAAATCTTGAAAATCTTCATCTATTTCGATCAGTCTCAAATCTCGAGTTAATTCAAGACTATCTTTCACATTGCCAAACGGAACTGCTTCGGTATCGCCAATGATCAGATGAAGTTTTTTGAGTGCTGGGCAGTGTTTTTGAATGATATTGCAGAACTTCTCGAACAGAGTTGTTATTTCCTCGTCGTCGCAATCATCGAAAAGATTGTAATCTATTCCTGTTACAGCGATTTGTTCAATATTGCAAAAAGAGTCTATCGAACCGCCAAGTTGATACAATCTGACTAGACTATCAATGCCGACCATGAAAATATCAACCGAAGGTCGGAGATACATGTAGTTGAGGGTATCAGGAAGTGTCTCTGTCGTGTCAAGAAAGTGACGGGCTGGAGGACCGAATAGTTTGATCCTCTCGAGCCCAGCACGACGATGCATCGTTTCATTCGAGGCTTTGCAGGTCTCTAAGAGGGATGAAACACCAGGGAATTTTGCAAGCGCAGATCCGAAGATAGTTATGTGGGTGAATCCACCACGTTTCCTGTGGATCCAGAAGCGGAAGTTCAGAACTTGTGGAGGTGGTAATGCCTGCTCGAAGATCATGCATTGAACTTCGAGAGGAAATTGGCAGAATCGGGGGAACATCGTGGGATTACTCTTTGAAGGATTGGCGAATGATCTCATCTTGGGCTGTGAATCGTTCTCTGGAAATTCACCGATTGTATTAGGATTTCGAATACTCTTATCAATTGGCAAAAGCGTTTTTTTCGTGATGCAGTTGGTTGGTCTGACTTGCTGTCGGGAATTCAATAATGATGATTATTGATCGAATGGCTGTGAATTGGATGATTTGAGTTGTTTGGCTTGAGACGAGAGGGTGTGGACTTGGTATTTGTAGATTTAATGAAGATGGATAGGTGAAGCCAAAAGAAACTCTGGATAAAAGGGGATACGTCGATTATACATGGAAGTCTGCAGTAAGAGCCGTATTGATTGGTAATGATAATATTCAATAAATCGCGACGAACGTACACACATGTAATTTTACGACCACGGTCTAATCGCGCTGACGCCGTATTATTTGGCCATTGAATTTGCTAGACGTCTGAGGTAAACTCTATGTTACGATCACATGCTAGAGCATGTCGACGGAGGTCAAATTAATTAGAACAAGAAAGCTGAAGAGGGAAAAGATTCATAAGGGATGTCTTTATCTCTTATATAATAAAAGGTTGCTTAGTTCGTGCTAGTCTTGAACTGAGGTTAGTCTGATGAGTAATCACACACGTATGTGATATTCGTCACACATAGGTTTTTAGCAAGTCGCATTGAAGAGTCTAGAGGCTATTGCTGTGTTAATTATATATGACTGACTGAACAGTAGATCGTACTGAATAGCAGAGTGTTCACGGTCATTATCTTAACATAAGCATCTACCGATTCTGACGGTCATCTCACTGTTTTGTATTTCGCGCCCGTATAACCGTATCAGCATTTTTGCGCTAGATCAAAACTCCCAATGTTCATACAATTAACGCCATAGCCTAGAGAAAACCCCGAACCGTAGGTTCCCTTTCCCAATTAGTATATAGTCATTGTCGAGGCACTGCTGAAATCCCTCCAATTAATCTTCCCTTCTTCTAATACAATAAAATACCAACACCAATCACCACTCTCCATCAACAACGACTTATCTCGAACTTGAAAATTCTTCCAATCGAATCTACTATCAATTCTATCTACACACTAACTCTTTCAAACGACGATCATGACTAAGAAAACCATGAAAAAATCAATCCTGATGAAGGCAGCCATGAGAAAGGCACTCACGAGAAAGACAGCCATGAAGAAGAAGACCATGAAGAAGACCTTGAAGAAGACGGCCTCAGAAGAGACAGCCATGGATATGACAACCGTGGCTTTGGATAATATGGATATCGATCGCCCTACTTCAAGCTGGCTCACACCAAGTCAATCTCAGGCCTTCAAGGCTCTCGAACGCTCAACCGAGGACGATAGCTTCTTTGCATTTGAGTTTCTTCCTCTCGAAGTTCAGGTGATGATTGTGAAGTACGCATTTCCTCAAAAGCGTATCATTCGCATGGGATTTAGAACCGAGTTCAACAATTACAACATGATCTTGAATTTCCAGATGCTACCTGATATGCATCTCACACCATTGCTCAGTACTTCCTGGCTGTTCCATACGGAGGTCAACAAGGAGTTCAAGAAAGTTGAGCTTCAAAAGTACTCTAGAGGTGTAAAGTCAAAGCTTTACAAGGCATTGCACGACGAAAATTACTCCCCTCCCAATCATTTCTGGGATCGCTGTAGACGCAACGTCTTTTGTGAGAGAGGCTCCGGATATCGATCCTTAAGCCATGTATATATCCGACTCGAGACGGACACATTGATTATCGATTATCGCCAGCTTTTCATCCTCTACTTCGTGGGTGGATCCATTGACTTATCAAATGTCAAGCACATCGCACTCGTCAATGTAAAATCATTTGAATGGGATTGGCCACACTACCATCTTCACGAAGAGGAAGTTGACAGTTTGATACACGGTGTCATCGCTGTCGAATGTCCCAATCTCGAAAAATTGACATTAATCATTTCAAACGAGGACCCGATGACCGTGACGGACCTCGATACAGAAGAAGTGATCTTTGAAGTCGATGATGAATTATACTATCAGGATTTTGAGTATGAAGATGGATCCTTGCACGAAGAGCATCCCTATAGCATAATGGAAACAAAGGCTCATGTCGATTATTGCTTTAGGAGTTTTCTGAGACAGCCCGACTCTCAGTATAGACTCAAGGACGATGTTATGAATTTCTGGAAGACACACGCACCGGATCTAGGCATTATTGCGCGATTCGATGCAGATTCAGATTGGCGTTTACGTAAGAAACGTTGTCCAGAGCCTAGGTATCATTTTGTGGGATTTAATACTTATTTGCCTGCTCATGCTGATGGTACGATTCTGAATCAGTATAAGGGATTGGCGCAAATCTTCGAGGGCGCACCATGGTAGATTAGTCGCTGTTAAAGACGGAATGACTATCAACGGGAAGATTTACGAAGCATATAGCTTTGCAAGCTAGCAAATTGCGGAACGCAGGACTCATGTGAACAAAACGGGCAGGGCGTGGGGGAAGTACCCTGAGTGGTCATATTTTAGGATTGACTGACTGCAGTGGGGGGGGGGGGCTCTGAGAACGGATTCAGCACCTAAAGTATTTGGAAAATTTAGGGTGGGCTACTATGGCATTGCGGCCAGGTCTGATATGAATGGACATACGAAATGGAGAAGCATGGTATATCTCCAAATTCTCCTTATTTCCTTCGCTTATCTTTACACAACCAAAAAAAACAAAAACAAAAAAATAGTTCGTTACTTTAGCTAGTCTCCCTTTTAAATACATAAACATTTTTACACGTCAAATTTTTGTGACTGTCTTATGAGTGAAATCTGTGGAATAATAAATTTTGTGAAATGTCCACTCTCAAGATATCGTGATTCAGCTGCGACTAGCAGGCCCATTTCTTTTTTTTGCGTTTATGGCTTTCAAAAGGGGGTATTCGCGTACCTTACTAAGCTTGAAACTAATCAATTGTATGAGAGTTGTCTTCTAAATCTTTCTCACATGTAGTTAGAACACTAAAACAAACGCACTTTTAATAGTAGCGGCGGCTGTCCAAACATTTTTTGATTGATATTTCTTGGTTCTCGGTAAAGAATATTCGTCCTCTTTCTCATTTGTGAAATTATGAAATAAACGCATTGTTTATGAATGCCTGAATAGATGAGAGCAAAAAAAGAAACAATTAGAAAACCTGTGAATCTGATTCTCAATTTCTGTATTTGCGAGAGATAATCAATTCATTCACTATAGGAATTATTTAAATTAACTTGAGCGATTATATTGGATTATCCTCGTTAAGAAGAGAAAAATAAAATAGGATTCATAGACCTCCGTGGTTGAGGATTGATAACCGAGGACTCGTAGAAATTCGGTTTAGATTTAATTGTCCAAGCTTGAGACTTTGATGGGTTTGAACGCGTCTTGAAGGATGCTCACTCTGTTGGAAATGTGTAAGGAATGGGTGAAGTAGGCGTGAACTTGGATTCGGATTTATAGATCTACTAGAAATGGTTCCTTCAGCTATCACTTGCTGTTGGAATTCTCTGACTTGACTCAAGCCTTTCTTAGGTAATGTAAAGTATATTGAACAAGTCCACTTGGAACATGTACAGGAATAAAATTCTGTTTCTCTCTCACGATCCTAAAAACCAATGAGGATAAATTATACTTACAATTCACAAGTAGATTTGAGATTGTGTTCATGAAATGGCGAAGTTGGTAGGAGGTAGAATTGTAGGTGTGTGTTTATGATATTTATCACGTGTGGATAGAATTACACGAGGACAAGCATCCAGTAGAATAATTTTTCACCCAGTCATCACTAAACGCACCCCAGCTCAACTCTAATCCGTATCCACTTGACCCCTCATGTGTGTCCTCTTTGTTTACTGTGTCCGTTAGCATACATTGTATATCTTCATCATTCACCGTGTACAAAACATACCTGTAGATTTATTGAATTGAAAATCAAACCCATATCTCTACACCAAAATGTCTGGCGCAAGCAATCCAGCTACAAATTTCTGTGATCTGCCTACGGAGATTCGTCGTGAGATCTGGAAATCTTGTTGTTCAGAAGAGAGGATACTTCACTTCAAAGTCGATGCAAATGTCCGATTACAGGAGTTTGACACTTATTGTCTTCAATACTTGCCTCCACCCAAATTCTTAAGTGTCTGCCAAGAATCACGAGAAGAGACATTAAGGATCTACCAAGAGTCATGGAGGAGCAAAGAAAACGAGCAAAATGATGAGGCGGGTGGTTGTAACATTCCGGGTCGCTGGTGGAGACCATCTATGGATATCATTTATGTTCCATACTGGCTTCCAATACACTCTAAAGACAATCCCAATTTGAATCCAGGTGTGAAAGATATGAGTTTCCCTCTGGATAATCCGTTTTTCCAAAAGCGTATGAGTGCGATGCAGCATCTTGCAGTTTCAACGAAAGCTACGGGGATCCGGTGGATTTGGGAAGAATCAATAAGACACCATGAGCCATTCAGTTGGCTAAAGCTCGCGACGTGGGTAGCCGAGTTCCCAAATCTAAAGACATTCACATATGTTGTCGATTATTACACATATCGTTATAAGGAACAGGGACCTCGATGGATTGACCATCCGGATTTTGCGATAGAAGGAAATTGGAGAAGTCACTCGGCAAGATGGGATATGACACCGTCTAAAATTATTGCAGAACTCGAAGAGTGTTTCGAGCGCATAAGGTCTGAGAGAGGGGATACGAAATGGAAGCCCCCGAGGGTGAGGATTGTGTTGGATGAGGAGGATCAGGAAGAATGCTATTCACGTGAGGCCCGCCTTCGACGGAAGAATCCAGGGTCGTATGAGCATGGTGCAGCGACGGTGGATATGGCAGTTGGAAGTCAGTAAGATATGGTGGTAACGATTGGGCAAATAGTATGTGGGTGATCATAGAAGAAGACTATGAAAGACTTTCTTATAATACTACACAGAGGATGTTGGATGGTGTCACAGGAACAATATATTGCCTTTCATTCGATATATCTTACAATATGCATTAGGGAATCCTTCCAGAATCTCATATATTATTCATTTGCCCTTGATTTACTCTCAAATCTGTGATCTTGAGACTTTTGAATACTACCTAGGTACTTATGATAATTTAATACTCAACCAATAATAATAAATGCGCTGGTCTCGAATTAACATCGGTGTCGGTGTTGTCACTCACATGCGCAAAAGGATTTTGATTGGTGTATGGTGGGGTTGCTGGGGTATTTGGGTACCGTAAACAAAAAACGTAAACAACTCAACTACCATTTTTGATTCAAGAACAACTCCAACTCCAAACATTACGACAAGAATATCTCGACAAACTACTAACCACCACAAGAACCTCACGATGTCTGCTTCTGAGGACTTGATCGATTTCGACATAATTGAGAATCAAAAAGAAAACATTCAATCATTACCACAAGGACGATCCGCAAGGAATCTCGCAAAAATATTCTCTCCATCACCTCTACAACCCCTCTCAACACCTACACCATCCGATACCAGAAATTTGAACGATGCAGTTAGAGAAGAATATGAAGAGGAACTAGCCAATATTGGTGAATCAGACGACCCATTAGATATCTATGATCGATATGTCAAATGGACACTCGATGCATACCCCTCCGCACAAGCAACACCCAATTCACAACTTGCCCCTCTTCTCGAGCGCGCAACGAAGACCTTCCTCAATTCTCCACAATACAAAAATGATCCACGATACCTAAAGCTATGGCTTTCATACATACGATTCTTCTCCGATACACCGCGCGAAACATTTGCATTTCTAGCTCGTCATAATATTGGGGAAGGATTAGCATTGTTCTACGAAGAATTTGCAGGATGGTTGGAAGGCGCTGGCAGATGGGTACAAGCGGAGGAAGTTTTTCAGATGGGTATTGATAAGGAGGCTAGACCGGCACCACGTTTGTTACGCAAATTCAACGAGTTCCAGGAAAGATTTGCTGCTAGACCAGATAGCAGTAATGAACCTTCATCCCCCGCATTACCTACAGTTCGACCAGCTCTTGCGGCGAAAATAGACCCATATGCTGCAGTTGCGCCGGCTCCAGAGGATCCTCAAGCACCTAGACCTTCTGCGGGTGTAGGCGGCGGTTCAACAACTACAAAAAGTGGCAAGCAAAAGTTGAAGATTTTCTCGGATGATGAAAATGGATCTGCACCGGCAGTCTCTGCATCTCCAGGAGCAGGTTGGGAAAGTATAGGATCATTGGCAGACCGAAAGAAGGAAAATAGGATTGAACCCAAGCCATGGGTTGGAGAAACTTTAAAAGCGGGTGGAAAGAAGAGCAGTACCAAGATGGCAATTTTCAAGGACGAGGTATGTTTTTCCTTCCGTTCTATTGTCCCTCGTTTTGCATATGTTGATGATCATAGGACTAATTTTTGGCATTTGTGGTGCTATGTATTTCAGTCATTAAAATTACCTCAAATTACAATTCCAGAATTGCAACAAGTGACTGTTAATCCTAGAAATGGCAGAAGTGAACGAATTTTTGTTAATCTTGAAGCTGTGTATCCTAGTCCGGATGAAATTGGGACAGAATTGAGCTTCGAAGAGTTACGTGCTGCTCATCGTGGATGGTTGGATAAGTCATGGGAACCAGAATTAGATATACCATCGGAGCCAATGTCAAGTGAACCAGCTCATGATTCTAATATCGGCATTGAAACTATTACACAACAAACTCCAGAGAAGCTAGTTATTGCTCGGGATTCAGTGTTTTCCAATGAGAATCGCAAGGAGAAATTTGCCGTTGCTCGGGATCCTGTACCTACGGATGAAAATCGGCCAGAGAAACTCGTTATTGCTCGGGATCCTGTATATACTGACGAAAATCATCGACCGGAAAAACTCGTTGTTGCTCGAGATTCAGTATATCTGGATGAGAATGGAGCAAAGAAAGAACATAACAGGGAAACTAAGCATAGGAGAATGAAAGTTAAGGAGGTCAATAAGACGCAGATAAGTGAGTATTTTAGTAACCTTTGGCGATTTTGAAAGCTAACAATCTGTAGTCAGCGCTAAACTTTCTTCACCGACGGGGAAGAAGATGAAAAAGAGGAAGGCATCTAAGGAGCAAACGATGACTCTTCATACTAAAGCAGCCACGGATGAAATTTATGATATCTTTAACCAACCCCTCAAACCAGCAAATGAGGAGGAGGAAGAGGAAGAAGAGGAAGAAAGTGATGACGACGATGAAGATATGACTGATGGTGATTATACAAGTGGCGGAGAAAGCACCATGACAGGGGGGCTTCATGGTACTAGTGAAGCCGGTGACGATGACGAAACTACTGATGTAAAGAGTGAAAGCGAGTGGACCGAATTTACAGCGCAGGCGCCTGGTCCAGATATGGACGATGAAGATGGAACCATAGCCTCTACCTTCACCGATGGAGAAGATGAAGAGTTCGAGGCTATCAAGGTTGCAATTCCTCGTGATGTGGAAGAACACGATGATCTCGTGACTCCAATAGCCGAGGATGGACCATTCAGATCAACGACAAGTTTTGTGCCAATACCTCCCGAAGATTATGATCCACCAACTCATCCATATCGAGACCCTGCTCAAGTTTCTCAAAATCGTCTTCCTTTCATGACCCCAATCGTCGAGAGAACTGAATCTTCGCTTGGATTACCAACAATCAGGGATCAGAAACATTACTTTAATTCTACCACTAGTCCTAGCAAAGGTAGTGGATCAAAGATACAGGTTTTCCAAGATGATGATGATGACGAGGAGGAAGATAGCAGTCCATTGAGAGAAATCGTTAATGAAGCGAAGCCCATTGACAGAATTCCGCAACCACAATTAGGCAAGAAAAAGCCATTATCAAATTCGACGGCATTTGCCAAAGAAATTGCGCCTAAAGGTCCTATTATTCACGATTCCCAATGTAATCCGGTTGATGAAGGTATTAGACAATTGATATTCGAGAAGTTACAACCTCCTCTCAGCTCTTATGAAGGATTTTCTCAGCACGATGAGACGAGGGGCCAGTCAGCAGAATTAAAGAAATATGCCAAAGCAGCCTCAAGAGCAAAAGGCTCAAGCGACAGAACTAGTATTTCAGCGCCCCCAACCCTGGAATTTCCTGGAACAGATAGACATTACACATTGAAACGAGAACTTGGTGCCGGCGCATTTGCTCCCGTGTATCTACTCGAAAGTGGAACAGAAGATGCCGAGCAAGATGAGAACGAAACCCCGGCAGTTATGGGCAAGGGAGCTTTCGATCACTTTAATCGCAAATCATTAGAAGCATTAAAGATGGAAGATCCACCAAGTGCATGGGAATTCTACATCATGCGCCAAGCGAAACGAAGATTGGGAGTATCCCGTCCTGCAGAGAGCATCCTTGATGTGTACGAAATGCATCTTTATAGAGACGAATGCTATTTAATAGAAGAATATAGAGATCAAGGTACTCTTCTGGATATCATCAATATCTCCCGGGCAGATGCCAAGTCACCAGGTGGTGTTATGGATGAACTTCTCGTTATGTTCTTCACCATCGAATTATTCCGCACAATCGAAGCTCTGCACTCTAAGGGTATTCTTCACGGTGATCTTAAAGCAGATAATTGTCTCGTTCGTTTCGATTCTCTCTCGGGCTCTGATATTTGGAGTCCTAAATACAAGAGAGATGGAAGCGATGGCTGGAATAAAAAGGGCATTGCACTTATCGATTTTGGCAGGGGAATTGACATGAAATGTTTCAAACCTGATGTTCAATTCATTGCGGACTGGAAGACTGGTCCCCAAGATTGTGCGGAAATGAGAGAATTAAGACCATGGACCTATCAAATTGATTATCATGGATTGGCAGGCATTATTCATAGCATGCTTTTTGGAAAGTATATCGATACGATTGCTGAAAGACCAGGTGATTCGATTGGTGGAATGGGAGGTGGATTGAGAAAGTGGAAAATAAAAGACGGTTTTAAGAGATACTGGCAAACTGAAATCTGGGCAGGGGTTTTTGATATCTTGCTTAATCCGCAGGGATACGTCGATGGTGAGGAAGGCGGAAAATTACCGGTGCTTAGGGGAATGAGGGTTATGAGAGAGGAAATGGAGGAGTGGTTGGAGGGCAATTGTGAGAAAGGCGCGGGATTGCTTAAAGGGGTTAAGAGGTTGGAGGATGGGGTTAGAGAGAGGGCTAAGAGGAGGTAAATGTTTGAGTTGAGGGAATGAGTCGCTTGGGTATAGGGGGTGTTATTAGGCATAATTTCGTAATTACGAACTAGTGTAGTAAGGAGTAAAATACTGGTACAGTGGAGTTTGCGGGGTATATCCAATCTTTCCGTTGTAGTTTCAAACCATGGCGTTCTGGTTCATGGGGAGTTGTTAATACTTTTGTAGGATTTTGAGACTTGGATGGATAGAAATAGATGCTAGGAATTTTCATGATAAGTTTATGATTTATAATGTTTGGTTTATACTGTAATAAATGATCATGGCCGGTGAGATATATGTATTGTATTGTATTGTATTGTATTGTTGACTACCTATGTATGTGAATTGAATTATCTATGTAGAGTGAATTATCTAAAGCTGAAATCTTAGTATAATGTGCAGGTGATATTGATATATAATTAGGGAGTGAAGGTATGTATGTAGTATTAGTTAGTATATGTGTTGCATATCTTTATATCTTTTTTATTTGTTGGATTTTGGATTTTGGATTTTGGATTTTGGATTTTGGATTTTGGATTTTGGATATTAAATTTTGAATGTTGGATGTTGGATGTTGGATATTGGATTTTGGATATTGGATGTTGGATGTTGGATTTTTGAATAATATTTATAATTTATTGGATTATGAAGGGATCTTGTTTGGGTATTCTGGTGAGTGGAGGTTTGGAGTTTTGGAGTTGGGGTGGAGGGATAAATGGAGGGTATATAACGTGGTTTATCATCGAGTGGGTCATATCATCGAGTGAACCACTTTTCCCTCAATTCATACCTTCAACTTCTATATACAATTTATTAATCAATTATTATAGAATTAACTAATTAAAAAGCCCGAATCTTTCTTATTATCGAAGTTATTTATAAAGATAAAAAATTAAGCATTCGAAAAGCTTCTAAATTTTATAATATCCTTTATATAATTTTTCAATATAAAATAAATAGTTTATTACCTTATATAAAAATTTGAACAAATTATTATAATATTATAGAATTAAACGAGAAAGTAATTATTTAATATATTCTTAATATAAATTTAAAAGGTTTTTTACTCAAATTAAGAAATATGAAAGATATAGTGAATTATATTCTCGAATTAAAGAATATAAAATATATTAAGAAACTTTGGGTGTATCGATTTGTAAAATATCAAATCGAATTAAAAATGTATTTTAATTATATTTATAACTTTTAAAAGGCTTTTTATAAAGATTTTAAACTTATTAAAGAATAGTTTCAATTAATTACAAATATATGAGTAAAATATAATATTTTGAATAATGATTTCTACAATTTCAATAAAATGGGCTTTATAATAAATATAATATACTTTAGAATAATTATAACTAATACTAAATGAAATAGTAGAAATAAAATAATATAATTAGACAATAGAGAATAGGCTATAGCAATTATATATAGCAATAGAAAAAGTGAAACTATATTCTCATTTCTAATGGTTTAAGAACAAATTCATTTTTCCAATTGATATATCAAAATTGATATTCCTATAAATTAGATTATTAAATCTATATCTAATAAATAAACAAATAATAAAATAGATTTAAAATAATTAAAACATTTCAATAAGCACATTAAGAATTGAAAAAAGGGCAGATATCAAATATTAATACTAAATAGATATAAAAACTATAAATCAAAAGCTTTTCAAATATATTACAAAAAGAATAATATTATATACTTAAATCTATTATTGTATTTAAGTTATTTAACTTAACCACTTGATATAAGCTGTTTTAGCAATCTGAAACATTTATATAATAATCAAATTGATGGATTTATTAAAATATATATTAATTATATTTTGAAGATTGAATTCTTTATAACTTTTAAAACTGCATATAAAAAATCAATTATTTTTTAGAATATGAAATCAGAATTTCGAGGAATAGATTTAATCCTATTTAATTCTAAAGCTATACTTTCGAAATTAGATATTCGAATTTGTACACCTACTCCCCCCTCTTTCAATTTAAATCAATAGATCTCTTAAACCCCTTGTAATCCAACTGAAACTTTTTTTTAATCAATATTAGTTAAATCTTGAATAACTCATTATCAATCAAATTCCCCTATATCTATATTCGAGACTGTACTAATTCTAGCTAAGGGTACAAAAAAATTAGCTTATGAAAATACACTTTTAAATATAAAGATTGTTGGAAGTTGTGGCATGTGCTCTAAGCTACTATGCATATATCACTTCCACTTCGTAGTTAGATTTTACCTTAGTATAATTAATCTATATAGTCAATAATATATACATTCCATTGGCCTACTTTTTTATTATAAATAGATTATAAGCCCGGTAGCTCTATAGTAAGATTAAAATCGAAAGCTCTTTGAATAGCTTATATTACTAAAATAAAGGTTAATAATAAAAAGCTTCTATACAATACAACATTAATATATAAGGTGCGTATAACAAACAGATTACTAAATAGCAATAGCAAAGTAACTACTTACATTACATCTTTTCCTCAAATAAGAAAACTATAAATTATTACTTAAAAAACCATTTATTTCAGTTTAATATTAAAAAACATTACCTACTATATAATATTCAATATTACTTTAAAAATCATTATCTACAAATCAAAATTTATTATTCTCAATTACTCTGCTTTGAAAAGAATTTCTCTCTTTAAACATTAATACATCCCAATTGGAACAGTACAGTTTTAAATAATTCTTTTTTCACTTTTTTATTCTATTATCAATTATATCTAGATTATCAACACAAACTTTCTACTTGTAAAACCTTCAAAATAAACGAAAACACTAGATTTAAGGATTACTCCAAGCGCATCCCTCTTTTCACTCAAGAAAATTACAAATACTGAACTCATTAAATAAGAATTTAATTTTAAAAAAAAAGTTAATTCTATATATACAAAAAGATATTGTATAAATATATACAGATTGCAGCAACTAATAATTTAATCCAGGATTTCAAAGAACTTCAAGTCTCCAGTAGTAATGATAATATTATTATAAAAATTTGATTCAATATTGATAAAAAGACTATCTTTCTTAAAGATAATGCTAATATATTATCTTACATCTATTACTTATTATCTAATAATAATAAAACTTTAGTAAACGAATATAATATAGTAAAAAAACTTTGGGATTATTTAGTCATTAAATACTCCAGAATCAATAATATTGTAATAAATAAATATCTTTTTAAAATTAAGATCTTTTTTTTCAATAATACTTCTAATATAACTATCATAGGTGTATAGAATAAGCTTAAGAATCTTCAATAAAAGCTCTTATTTGTAGATACTTTAGCTAATACTTTGTATATAAATAAATCATTTTTTTAAAGTTTAACCTTATCTCTCCCTAATGAATACAAAATTATTATTGATATAATTCGTATTATCAGTTTTACTTTAAATATTAATGATAAGATTAAGTATCTACAAATTAAAGAGATAGAAATTCAGATCTCTGAAAACTCAGCACATCTTGTAAAAGGAAAGAAATATATTCCACCTTATTACTAATGTAAAACTAGTACAAACTCAGAGATTGATATATTCATCATTACTTATAAATTCTGCGATAAATCTAACTATTTAATTTTAAAATACTTTCAGTTTTGTTATACTAAATATCTTTTAAAATTCAATTTAAATTATAAATAGAAAAGAAAACAATTCATCTCTCTAATACGAAAAGACAAAAAATGTAGGGAATATAAGGTTCATATTATTGAATCAAGTTTTAATATTATTAAAAGTGTTATTAATAGTAAATCTAATTCTAAGTATTATCATCTTACTAAAGAAAGTATTAGTAAGGTATTCTTATTATAATAATACACTAATATTGATATTACTTTATATATATCTGACCAATATTCTCTATTCAAAAATCTAATTTGTACTCCGTAATAAAGGATAATAATTGGTAAAGAAGCTATATACTCAGATGAGCAAGGAATAATAGATATAATATATAAGAATGAAATAAGAATATCATTAACTAGTATGTTATATATACCTAGATTAGGGGTTAACCTACTCTCAACCAAAAAAATTTATAAAACAAAATTTAAGAGTATATTTAGTTTTAAAAAGATATATTTCATACTAGAAAATAATAAGAATAATAAGATTATTAAAACAATAATAAAAAATGGAATATATATTATTTTATATATAAAATTAGAATATAAAGATTTTATATTCTTTGTACTTTTTATAAAGATTATTAATAGGATGAAAGGGGAAGTTGAAGAATTAATTATAATAGAAAAGGAAATATTAAAAGATTGGGTGGAAGAGGCCTCTATATTGACTATGTTACTGCACTTGT